>WNGS01169279.1:19491-38381 GCA_020271785.1 Procambarus virginalis
GGCCCCAATAGCCCTAAACAGACCCAGGTCCGAACCCGGGATGGAAACGATGGTAAAAGCCCCCAGATCACCAGGAAACAAAACCCGGCGATCTGGAAGGAACCACACCCCTTGGCGAGCAGACATTTGGACTGACTGAGAGCCCACACACAGCCAGTCTTACAGAAGTAGGCCCGACACCGAATCTCTAGACTCAGACAGAGCACTAAGATCCGATAAAGATGCAAAAAAATTATACTCAAGTGCACCATTACAAAATAGGGCAGGCAACATAAGCAGCAAGCCTGAAGCCCCACCACAACCGTGCCAGACCCAGAAAACTAGGGAGGAACATGCCAAGATAGTGACCTGGAGGTCCAGGGCCACAATCCAGGCACCCGCCCCCAACCAACAACCTGGCCGTTCCTACTTCCCACCTTAGTAGGAAAGAAGTTACTAAGGAATGCTAGAGAAATTACAAAATGATGACGATGGGAAATTGTGGTCATTAAGACGAGATCTTCAACAGAAGATAGAGAGAAGCTGCCCTCATTGTCTTTCCCTCCAGAAGTGTTACTGCGGCTGTGGTCCCGCCTTCGGCTGTACATGAAGGGGTCCCGGGTTGCTCAGCGGTTGCTTGAGCGGTTGTGCGGGAGTCTGAACTTCGCCGTTCTAGTCTACCCGCCGGGTCGGGTTTGGCTTCGGCGTCTGTTTTGATTCCTTCGGGGACGTCCTTTCCGCCTCTCTCGCGATTGTTGGGTTCGTCCTCCGGGGTCTTATGTTAGTTGCTGCGTCACCGGCTTCCTCTTCAGGGTTTTTGGTGTTCGGTGCCTTGTCGCCTTCCCGAGCCGTCGCTCGATGTGTTCACGGACGCGTCGTCTCTCGGCAGGGGCTTTGTGACCAGTGCTCACCGGGCAGGCCAGGGACATTGGGGTCCGTCCTTCCATCGGGCTCACAGCACGATTCGGGAGTTCACAGCTGTCTGGTTCACGCTTCGGAGGATTCGGGTCGCTCGGGGATCGACCATTCGCCTCCATTAGGACTGTTCTCCAGTGGTTCATTGCCAGAACCGCGGGGGTTCTCATCGGTCCTTGGCTCTTTGGGGTTGGTCCCTTCGAGTGGTTCGTCTGCTGGATTCTCGGGGTTTGGCTCTCCATGTGGTTCACGTACGGGGAGTGTCCAACGCTCTGGCGGACGATCTGTCTCGCTTCCTTCCCCTGTCCACGGAGTGGATGGTCGACGACGCCTCGTTTCGTTGGATCTGCCAGACGTACGGTCCTCTCGTAGATGTGGACCTCTTTGCGTCGGCGTGGTCTCGGCGTCTCCCGATATATGTGACGCCCTTCCCCGACTGCGTAGCGTTCGCGGTGGATGCCTTTCGGCAGGACTGGTCGAGGTGGGGTTACCTGTACCTCTTTCCTCCAGTCCAGCTGTTGCTTCGGGTTCTGGTTCGGTTGGAGACATTCCCAGGGAGAGTAGTCCTTGTGGCCCCTTGGTGGCCGGCCCAGCCTTGGTTTCCGGTTCTTTTGGCTCAGTGCCCGAACCCGGGACGTTTCCCGCGGCTCCGCCTCTTTCAGCAGGTCGGTCCGATCCGGTACGGGGCTGGTTCGACCTTCTCCTCTGCTCTTTGCGTCTGGTCTTTTGACGCGGGTGTATCACCAATTCTATGGTGATCGGGTGGCTTCGTTGATGGTGTCCCACCTGAGAGCTTCGTCTCGGCGACAGTACGAAGTTTCCTGACGTTCTTTTCGCCATTTTCTGGCTCTTCATAGGTTGTCTTTTCTTTCGGATCGGGTTGTTTTGTCCTTTCTTTCTTGGCTTGTTCAGGACCATCATATGATACCTAATACTGTCGCCTCGTATCGTGCGGCGCTGGCGGAGCCGCTCAATCTAGCTTTCGGGGTAGATGTCACATCCGCCCCGTTTCGTAAGCTTTCCCGTGCTATGTTTCACCTCCGGCCTGCTCATGCGCCTCCTGAGCCGCCCTGGTCCTTGGACAGGGTGCTCTCCTGTCTTTCCTCTCCTCGGTTTGTGGTGGCCCCTTCGTTCCTGATTGTTTTTCCAAGGCTTTGTTTTTGTTGGCATTGGCCTCTGGGGGCCGGGTAGGGAGCTTCATGCTTTCCTCCAGCGCAGGGGTTTCTGCTCTTTTGGTCCTGGGGGTAGGTTTGTCCGTTTGCAGCCTTCTCCATCTTTTCTGGCGAAGAACGAGACTGCTGTTTTCCGGAGGGGTCCATGGGTCATTGATGCTTGGTTGGTTCGGCCGGGGGTGCATCATGTGTTGTGTCCTGTTGCGGCACTTCGCCGTTACCTGCGCGCTTCAGCCGGGGTGGCTGGGGATGCGCTTTGGGTTGATCCGGTTTCCCTCGTTCCCTGTTCCAGGGCTCGGGTCTCCCAGGTTGTCCGCAGGGTTATTAAGTCTAGCCAGCCTGCGGTCTATCCTCGCGCCCATGATGTTAGGAAGTTTGCGGCTTTGGCTGCTGTGTTTGGTAATATGTCTTGGGCACATATTCGTGGATTTTGGATTTTGGAAGTCGAACAGGGTCCTGGCCGCCCGTTCTTTGGTGAACGTCCCTGCTCCTCGGCGTTCTTGTGTTGCTTTGGGTCGCAGGTTGCAGCCAGTTGTCTCGACTTCGCGTTGAGGAGTTTGTGGCTGCTGCCTCCAGGGTAAGTCCCCTTTTTCCTTCTCTTTGGGTATGTAGCTCCAGGGAGCCGTAGGGGTTCCCCACAGAAAACCAGCGTTGAATGTAATGAAACGCCATTTTCTGGGTGAGCTCCGGAGGCTCCCTGGCTACCCTCCCTCCCGTCCGGTCGGCGGGTTTTCGCGTTGGTTGAAGCCTAGTTTCCGAATTGAAGGCAGACGGCGTGGTGAGGTCCGGGGCCCCCCCCTCCCCCTCCCGGGAGGGGAGGGCTGCGCGGACGACCGGCGTGGCAGTAAAGTGATTGTTTGATTGTTTTCCTTGGGATTGTAGAGAGTTTTCTACCTCTCTGTTCGGATTTTGTTGTAGTTTCTTACCATGTGGGGTTTGTTTAGTTACGCCTACCTTTCTGGGTGCCTAACCCCGGTCGATGGCAGATAAGGAAAACCCCCACCCATATGGGGTTTTCCAGGGCCATTGCTCCCTGAAACCTCTCTGAAGGGCCAGGTTCTGGCGCTGGTCCCTGGTAGGTCTGAACTCCATAGCTAATGTCCCGTCTAACATAACATACTTTAGCCCGATAAGCTCCAGGGAGCCTCCGGGGCTCACCCAGAAATGGCGTTTCATTACATTCAACGCTGGTTTTTTGCAGCGTTTTTTTTTTATTCACTGGTTTTTATTCGCTGTTTTTTTTTTATTCAATAGCGTATATTGTGATATATTTATATAATGAAATGTGTGAACCATTGCTGTACTCAAAATTATGGTGTGCATATTAGTGATTCAATTATTATGCTCATAAAACAATAAACAAATAGTTTTGCTGTTATTACACTATATACACACAGGTTATATATAAGTATCTGCATGTTCTGTTCACCATAACGAACCACTAAGTTGGTATTGTGAGTCAATAAGCAACGAAGAGTGGCCTTCACTCACCAGCCAGCCACCCACTCGCCACTTCTCCCTCCCTCACCTCCTCACTCGCCCACATACTCCTCCCACCATACTGTTTTTGCTTTTATTCACTATACATAGACGTTATATATAAATATCAACATGTTTTATCCACCATACCTGTACATCTAAGCTTGTATGGTGAGTTCAGGCAATAAGAATGTAACCGTCACTGGTTCAAGGCCAGACGCACTAATATATCTCCTCCAACAATACTGTTTGTGGTGTTATTACACTATATACACACATTATATTTATATAAGTATCTACATGTTTTATTCACCATACCTGTACAAATAAGCTGGTATGGTGCCCAAAGATCATAGTGGCCACCAGTAAACAACATGACAGATGATGCACCTCCCTCACCAAAATGGTGGCTCCCAACATACTCCTATTGCTGTTATTACACTCTATACACGTTATATATAAGTATCTACATTTGTGTTCACCATAGTGAACCACTAAGCTGGTATGGTAAGTCCAGTCAATAAAAGGTGACCACACAGAGTCAGAAGATGATGCCACCTTCCTCCCTCCCTCAGCTTGACTCCTCCACCCATAGAGCACAGCTAAATATCACCACAATCCTGATTTTATCAGAATCTTGGTCAGTTGTATCACAGTCAGGAGTCTTCAGTAATACTATCATTGCTAAATAATAGCATGTACAGTACATATGTATTTTGACATTTTTAGGCAATACAGTGGTCACTAGCTGAACAGCGGTGCTGTGAGCTCATGCTGCGTGCGCCAGCCTTGGTGGCTCACTTGGTACTGAGGCTCTCACACTCGGGAATGTTGTCCACGATTTTTTTTCTAGGTGGCGTCTGGTAACTATGGGTCATGGCTGGACTATAGCTACCCCTCCTATCTCTCGCGGGGCATTTAACAGTATTGTGCCCCGGGTGTGCGCTCGGCGCGTATGCACGAAGTAGCCCTGGCAGTGCGTGTGAGCGGGTACAAATATTTTAACATTTTGACACCAAAAACGTATTTATAGTCTTACAAGTATTCTGTCATCACATTTCATGTCACATCTTTCATTTTGGAATCAAATTGTGCGCACTCTAAAGGCGCTTATTTTGAAACTATCCCGAAGTCAATCGGATAAAAAAATTAATTTTATACAAATATTTTTGTATTGGACGCGAGCGCAGTCCAAGGCTAGGACTCTAGAGAAAAAAGTGGACAATGGTGGTGTCCAAAGCTAGCGATAGTGTTAATTTAAATTGTGCGCTAAAGCTTAAATTATATATACAGTACAACCTCGATTCAATATACTATATGGGACCAACCCCAGTTCGTTGGAGCGTTGGATTCATTGCAAGAGGTGACCTTCAGGTGGCGTTTGTGTCAGTGTCTTTTTTTTTTCTTGTACACAATAAAAATGCATTATCATATTACATACTATACCTATATATTACTTCTCTACTAAAAAAATACTGTAATTCGTAAATTTACCTTATTGTTGAAGTTATGTCCATCTTGAAGTTTCGTGAAGTTGTGAATGCTCTACAGTAAATACGTACTGCAGTGCATTATGCCGTTAGCACTGTGTTGATTAAAAGTAGTTCTGCTGTATGTTGAGTACTACAATACAGTTTATGAAAACTATTGTACACAAAAATTACTGCAACTTTAATTTTAACACTGAGTACACACTTAAATTTAACACTTGTTCTAACTGTTCATGCTGCACACGATGTTTTTAAATGTTTGCATCAGCTTTGCTGGTGCTCGCTGCTGCTGTGAGTTCAGCTGCTTCTGAGCTGGTGCTGGCTGCTGTTGTACCAGTGCTGGGTACAACTGTGCTCATGCTGGGTACGGCTGTTCTTGTGCTGGGTACGGCTGTTCTCATGCTGGGTACGGCTGTTCTCGTGCTGGGTTCGGCTGTTCTCGTGCTTGGTACGGCTGTTCTCTTGCTGGGTACGGCTGTTCTCGTGCTTGGTACAGCTGTTCTCCTGCTGGGTACGGCTGTTCTCGTGCTGGGTATGGCTGTTCTCGTGTTGGGTACGGCTGTTCTCGTGCTGGTTGATTTTCTGCTACTAGTTCTTGCAAAATATTGCTTCGTTTTTGGCATTAATAAGGCACTATTAGTAAGCCCCTGAGACATTTTGTTTTATAACCAAAGAGCTGTAGTAAAAAAATGGTCAATTCCACAATTATTCTTCCATCGGCAGATAAATGCTGTACATCAATCGCAGACAAAGCTAAGGGCACTGGGTGCATACTGTACGAACGCAGGCTAAGTCTATACGCACACCCTTCAGTTGGCTGGTGTTTAAGCCTGATCCAGTAACATAAATTTCTCTTAAATATTCGATTTACATCAAATTATATATTTTTGTGTTATGTATTTAGTTTAGCAACATTATTACGATAATAAGAGCTATAAAAAATACTTATTTTGAAACTGATTTATTTATTTCATTACTTCGAAGCCATAGGTCACTGAACTGTGGCGACGAAATCGAACAAAACACCGCCTGGTGTTGTGTTCGATTTCCAGTAACATATATTTCTCTCAAATATTCAATTTACATCAAATTATATATTTTTGGGTTACATATTTAGTTTAGCAACATTATTTCGGTAATAAGAGCTATAAAAAATACTTACTTTGGAACTAATTTATTAATTTTATTATTTCGAAGCCGTAGATCGCTGAACTGTGGCGACGAAATCGAACACAACACAACAAGCATGGTGTAGGGACAGGGATTAGACCTGTCTACTCGTGCTGGAGTTGTGCTGCCAATAATGTGAACAATTTCTCAAATAGGAGATATCTACCTTATTACAGTATATTTTGGTCTTATTTAGTTTGGTTTAATTAGGATAATAAAGAGTTATTAAAACACCAGTTTTAGAAATAATTTATTAATGTGAAACGTTCAAAGCCATGGGTCACTGAACTATGACAACACAGACGAAAGTGAGTGAAACCTCACTGTAAAGGGAAGTTTACTGTACAGTATTCCCTTATCTGTCCACCCTCACTCGTCTTGTTTCATCACAGAAAATGTATAAGAAGATTTCAACATATTAGCTAGCTATTCATGCTTCAGCCTTTAAATTGATTTACAAAGATATGTGTGCCACAAATCGGTGAACGAAAATCATTGAAACTCAGTCGTTCACTTCTGTGGACCACTCTGGCTGGTGTTTGGTTAATATGCGTCACTTCTTGTGGACCATTCTGGCTGGTGTTTGGTTCATATGATTCACTTGTTGTGTGGTCCACTTGTGTGATCCAACTTGTCTTATGAAGGAATTATTAATTGTAATCTGTGATAGAATGAGACAGTTTTCCACCACTGTGAACTCTGTCCCAACATCGTAAGCTTGTGGACCACTTGTGGTCCACTTGTGTGGTCCATTTGTGTGATCCATTTGTGTGATCTAACTTGTCATATGAAGGAATTATTAAATGTAATCTGTGATGGGATGGTAAAGTTTTCTACCACTGTGAGCTCTGTCCCAACATCGTAAGCTTGTGGACCACTTGTGGACCACATGTGCGGTCCACTTGTGTGGTCCACTTGTGTGATCGAACTTGTCATATGAAGGAATTAATAATTGTAATCTGTGATAGAATGTGAAACTTTTCCACCAGTCTGTGAACTCTGTCTCGACGTCGTAAGCAAATCCGAACATCCCCCGCTTCGGCGAACCATTGTTCGTCGAACCGGGTGAGTAAATCCGGCCTGAAAAGTGTGCGAACTAGCCGGAGATTCGTTGAATCGGGGTACGTTGAATCGAGGTTGTACTGTATATTTATTGCGCGGTTCCGGTAAAGTTACTCTCATCATCTATAGATGTATTACGCGGTCTAAGGGTTAACCACTGTGCTGCTCGCCTTCCAAATATGGCACCCTTCCCCCCTGTGCACACGAAATAAATTATCTGGAAATTTCTTTTATTTTTAAGTGTCAAAAACCCTTCCCTGAGTATGGATATGTTAACAAAAACTAGAAATTGTACTTTGGCCATTATGGGGTCCGTAAGTTCGCTTGTGACGTTATCATTCCCCGGTCGCCCGTGGTGTACGCTCCCAGGGCCAGTAGGGTGCCCGGCTCAAGATACGCGAGTTGCCACGAATATATTATTGTTCATTTTTTATGCACAGTTCCAAATACATTTTATTTATTTTTTCGTGCCTATCCTCTGTATAATGAACACGTACGCTATTTTATGGCAGTAGAACATCCGTACTGTCCGAAGACACTGTATTACGTGCATGACACGTGTTCACATATCCTGCACATATTTCCAATATATCATGCTTATTTATGTATATTTACAACTTATTTACACACTGTACAGTATCACACACTATATACACACTCAGAACTCCGCGAGTGTGTGATATGCTGCAAAACAGGCAACGGGGCATAGTGGAACCTTGCACTCCATGCACCAGGTACTGATGCATCTACGCTTTTGTTCTCTTCAGGTAGTGTTCTTGCATACTATACAGGCATGTTTACCCTTATCCCGTGATGCTGTGACTGGCATACACTTGAGCATGTGGACACCAAACATCTCGTTACCCTTCAGTCTGTCTGAAGCTGCATGTGGCATTGTTGCTTGCACCCTGTGCGGTGCAACAGAGCCCTCCTTGGCATACTTTACAAGCAGTTGTGACACAACACCAACACTGAATGTCCGTATTGGCGGTCTCCTGCCAGATTTTATAAGGTACATATTAAAGCAGTTGGGCACTGCAACATTTATTAGGTGGAAAAAGAACTTTTTTGTCCACTTCACAGACTTCCGCACGCACTCCACTGCACCGAGCTTCATGTCACATTTATCGACGAGGCGCATGTTCATGTTGTAGTCTATGACACAGTCTTTGTTTATATATGGGAAACCGCATTTGAAAGTGGACTTTGCCACTATTCAACATGGCATTGGTGTGAATCGTAGTCAGCATATTCACTTCACAGTCTGTCCCTCCACCGCACTGAGAACATATTGTCACACTTGCGCAGCTGGCAATCACTCACTGCTATACCAATGCCAAACACTGGCATTTCCTTCCTGTGGGCCTTCACAGTGCCACATACGCCGGTGTTGTGGGCAAGGAGGTATCTGGTCAACAAGGGGCTGGTGTAATAGTTGTCGGTGAACAGTATATGCCCCTTGTTCAACAATGGTTCTATCAGGATTTTTATGACTGCCAGAGAACCCGTGTTCATCTTGAGCTGGTATGTTGACGTCTGTACCAGAATACAGAATCATGTCTATGATGATACCAGTCTCACAATCGCACAGCACGAAAAACTTGAGTCCAAAACGGCGTCTTTTTGATGGGATGTACTGCTTGAATGCCAGTCGCTCCTTGAACAGTACAAGCAATTCATAGATTACCACATTCTGTGCAGGTACGAAATAATCGCAGAACTTGCCTCTCATGTCATTGAACACCTTCCGTACCTTCCACAGTCTGTCGTGTCTGTCCTCATTTGCATTATTCTCAAAATGCAGGCACCTGAGAATCAACAGGAACCTATTGTGTGACATATACCAGTTGAACAGGGCGACGGAACAAGGCTGTCTTTGCTCCAATAATCCTGGATGACACCACGACCAACACCACCACAAGCACCAAAAACACGGCTACGTCATCTGGTGCTGGAGCTGCGCGAGGATATGGTAGGAGATGAGGCTGATCTACGTATCGTGGGCCTACCACGAACACCTGATGTAGAGGGGGCTACTGTCGTCATTGTCCTGTTTCTGCGAGACACGCTGCTGCCTGCCCCGACCTGCTGAGGCAGCAAAACCCCACCTGGTATCACCCACGCTGCTCGTACTCAGGTCGTTCACACTACTTGTATTGGAGCCTATGTCACTGAAGCCCGAGAAAGATTCATCGCATGTACTACCACTGAATAACTTTGCGACTGGGGACATACATGGTGTTGGTGATGATAACGGTGTTGACCCAGGGCGGCGAGGCAGGCCGGGCGAGGCGCGTGTACCGTACACACTCACGACGTCATCCACCTCAGTCTCTCCCTCACTTGTATCAGACCTCTGTGTAAGGTCTTTCTATGGATCATAGTCTAAGTCACCATCCATAGCACCATCATCATACAAAATGTCGCGTATCTCCTCCTCAGAGTCGTTTTCCATGACCGCGGGTGACTGGAGCGGGAGCTCGTAGATGATGCGTCAGACATGGTTGCTGCTTTGAAACTGAGGCTCCCCACGGCCGTGGGGTATGCTGGGATTTTTTTCCAAGGTAGTGGATGAACCCTGGGGCCCTCAGTCATCCATTTCGTACCCGTGTCACTGCACGCCAGTTTTGAATGGAACGTGAAAAATAAAAGTACCCGGAGGTGCGTTGCGCACCCCCTGTCGAGCGCCTGTAGGCGCGTTGCACAGTTCAGTGATTAAACTAGCAAATAGTAGAACCAACCAGAAAAGAGAATACGTCGAACCTCATTTTCACTAATAATGATGAATTGATCAGGAGCATAATGATTACAAATACCTGTGACTCAGATAACAACCTAATTGAAGTTCTGACAAGCATGGGGAGTAGAACTGCACAACCAGTCCCGAGCCCCAGGGGAGGAGAATTCAGCAAATTCAATTTTAACTCTCAAACCGCTAGGGGTCCAAATGGAATTCACACCCACAGGCGCAACAAAAAAAAAAAATCCAAAAATTCTTTCATCTTATAGAAGTGTTTATTTTTGTTCCCTGATCACGGAAAAAAATAACAAGAAAATCGTAGGTGGCATATTTTAGCCGCAATAGGGTAGGGAAGTGTGGCAAAAAAGGGGCGTTGGCAGAGCCTTCGCCAGACGAGGTCTACTCCGCCCGAGCTGTCAGACGGCAGTTGCCACAAATATATTATTACCTAATTATTTCAATGTCTCTGATTGATTTATTGATTTTTTCTTAGTTTTTTGCAGTAATATTATTCCATACAGTGAATTGTGGTATATTTATATAATAAAATGTGTGAACCATTGCTGTACTCAAAATTATGGTGTGCATATTAGTGATTCTATTATTATGTTCATAAAACAATAAACAAATAGTTTTGCTGTTGTTACACTATATACACAGGTTATATATAAATATCTGCATGTTTTGTTCACCATAATGAACTACTAAGTTGGTCTTGTGAGTCAAAAAGCAACGAGGAGTGACCGCCACACACCAGCGAGCCACTCACTGCCACTCCCTCCCTCAACACCACCTCACTCACCCTCATTCACCTCCCACAATACTGTTTTTGCATTTATTCACTATACACAGACGTTATATATACGTATTTACATGTTTTGTTCACCATAACTGTACATCTAAGCTTGTATGGTGAGTAAAGGCACAAAGACGTAGCTACTCACACAGTCAGCTGATCGGTGGCCGCCCTCAAGGCCAGACGCACTAATGTTTCTCCTCCAACAATATTGTTTGTGGTGTTATTACGCTATATACACACATTATATATAAGTATCTACCTGTTTTATTCACCATACCTGTACAAATAAGCTGGTATGGTGCCCAAAGACCATAGTGGCCATCAGTAAACAACATGCCAAGTTGTGCAGACAACTCTCCTCCCTCACCAAAATGGCGGCTCCCAACCTACTCCTCTCGCTGTTATCTCACACTATACACACGTTATATATAAGTATCTACATTTGTGTTCACCATAGCGAACCACTAAGCTGGTATGGTGAGTGCAGTCAATAAATGGTGGCCACACACAGTCAGAAGACGGCGCCACAACCCTTCCTCCACAGCCTTACTCCTCCCTCCATGGAGCACAGCGCCAAATATCACCACAATCATGCTATTATTAGAATCCTGGTCAGTTTTATCACAGTCAGGGGGCTTCAGTAATACTATCACTGCTAAATGATAGTAGTATCATTTATATTATGGCATTTGTAGGCGATGCTGTGGTCACAAGCTGAACAGCGGTGCTGTGAGCTCGTGCTGCGTGCGCCAGCCTTGGTGGCTTGCTCAATACTGGCGCTCTAACACCCAAGAATGTTGGCCTGGATTTTTTTTCTAGGTGGCATCTGGCAACTATCGGTTGTGGCTGTACTATAGCTGCCCCTTTCCCAGGCGGGGCGTTTAAAATATAGCGCTAGACACGAAATAATATATATATGATGTGCGCGGTTTCGGTTTTGTCACTGATATCATATATATATGATATGCGCGGTTTAAGGGTTAATAATAAACGGATTTAACTGGGAGCAAATAAACAAAGATCTCACAGAAATATGCTGGAAGAACAGCTTGAAGGTGCAAACCAGAACCAATGCCTGTAAAAATAAACTCAGTAGCTATAGAAATATGCTCAAACTGCATACCCCTACGGAAAAAGAGGAAGAGATGCAGACTGGAATAGGAATGGCGTCCCCTCTATAGGGGAAGAAAACGAATCATGGAACAACTTGAGAGTCACACCCTATCTCAAGAACAACGAAGAAGGCTAGGTAGAGAAATAAAAACAATTAAACTAAAGCTACAGGAATCGTACAAATTCCAAGAGTGACAAAGAGAGCAAAAGGCCATCCATGAAATAGAGAAATCAAAAATATTTTTTCTGCTATGCAAAATCAAGATCAAAAACTACATCTAGTATCGGGCACACTGCAAAAGAGAGATGGAACTTTCACATATGACAACAAAGAAATGAGCGAAATTCTGAGGAATCCGTATGACCCTGGTTTCAACTAGCCACTAAACACATTAACCCTTAACATGCTCGGGGTTTAATATCCTGTCATCCCCACAGGCGCATGTCATTTTGAAAAAAAAAAATTATTTTTTCTTCCTAACCTGTTAATTTGTGTTCACTGATCACGGGAAAAATAATAAAAAATCGTAAGTGCCATATATTGCCCACTATAGGGCGGGGAAGTCTGGCAAATTATAGGCGCTGACTCAGCATGCGTCCCAGGCGGTCTGTTGCTCGCCAGCTGTCAGGCCGGAGTTGCCACAAAGAGATAATTACCTAATTATTTCAATGTCTCTGATTGATTTTTCATAGTTTTTTTGCTGTAATATTATTCAATAGCGTGTAGTTTGATATATTTATATAATAAAATGAGTGAATCATTGCTGTACTCAAAAATATGGTGTGCATATTGTTGATTCAGTTATGTTCATCAATCAATGAACAAATACTTTGTCGGTTATTACACTATAAGCACAGGTTATATATAAGTATCTGCATGTTTTGTTCACTATAACGAACCACTAAGTAGCTATTATGAGTCAAAAAGTAACGAGGAGTGACTGCCGTGTACCAGCCAGCCACTCCCGCCCTCCCTCCAGTCATCTGACTCGCCCACATTCTCCTCCCACAATACTGTTTTTGCTATAATTCAGTATATACAGATGTTATATATAAGTATCTACATGTTTTGTTCACCATAACTGTACATCTAAGCTTGTATGGTGAGTAAAGGCACAAAGACATAGGACCTAACACAGTCAGCTGATGGCTGCCACCCTCAAGGCCAGATGCACTAATATTTCTCCTCCAACAATACTGTGTGGTGTTATTACGCTATATACACACATTATAAATAAATATCTAACTGTTTTATTCACCATACTTGTACAAATAAACTGGTGTGGTGCCCAAAGACCATCGTGGTAACCAGTAAACAACACCGTCGTCTGCACGATGGCGTCGTGCAGACGACGCCACCGCCCTCACCAAAATGGCGGCTCCAAACCTTCTCTTGCTGTTTATACCCTCTATACACACGTTATATATAAGTATCTACATTTGTGTTCACTATAGTGAACCACTAAGCTGGTATGCTGAGTGCAGTCAATAAAAGATGGCCACACACAGTCAGAAAACATCGCCACCACCCTCCCTCCCACAGCATTACTCCTCCCTCTATGGCGCACAGCGCCAAATATCACCACAATCCTGCTATTATCAGAACCCTGGTCAGTTTTATCACAGTCAGGGGTCTTCTGTAATAATATCATCGCTACATAATAGCATGAACAAGTATATTTTGGCATTTTTAGGCGATGTTGTGGTCACAAGCCGAACAGCAATGCTGTTAGCCCATGCTGCGTGCGTCAGGCTTGGTTGCTCACTCAATACTGAGGCCAATAACACCTGGGAGTTTGGCCCACGATTTTTTTTTTTAAATGGCGTCTGTTTACAAGAACCCTGGTGAAGGTGTGGTGAACCCCGTGTATCCGCGGGCCGTTTAAATCGTGCGTAGTACTCCAACACGTCATATGACGTGATGCGCAGTTGACTGGAACAACGCCCAACATGTCATATGACGTGATGCGCACTTTAAGGGTTAAAGATTGATAACCCAAATTAAATTTGTATGGATATGATGCCAACATCAAACCATATATCAGATGTCACCCTATCCCCACTGGATTTTGAAGAAGCCATAGACAGTATGCCTATACACTCTGCACCAGGCCCCAATTCCTGGAACTCCATATTCATTAAGAACTGTAAAAAACCAATGTCGCAGGCCCTTCACATTCTTTGGAGGCAAAGCCTAGATACTTGCGTTAACCCTGACATACTAAAAACAACAGAGATAGCACCACTCCATAAAGTTGGAAATATGGCAGAGGCAAAAAATTACAGACCGATAGCACTAACATCATAAAAATCTTTGAGAGAGTGCTAAGAAATAAGATCACACAACACATGGAATCACAGCATCTCAATAACCCTGGACAACATGGTTTCAGAACAGGGAGCTCTTGCCTATCACAGTTGCTGGACCATTATTACATGGCCTTAGATGCCATGGAAGACAAGCAAAACGCTGATATAATTTACACAGATTTCGCAAAAGCCTTTGACAAATGTGACCATGGTGTTATTGCACACAAAATGCATGCAAAAGGAATTACCGGAAAAATAGGCAGATGCAGGCGTTGAGTCACAATAACGTGGCTAAAGTATGTTGACCAGACCACACACTAGAAGGTGAAGGGACGACGACGTTTTGGTCCGTCCTGGACCATTCTCAAGTCAATTGTGATGAGGAAGTAGAGACAAGCAATAAATAAGCAAGAGAGAGCTGAGGAGCAAAGTAAGGTTTAGTAGAGGGGATAGTAATAATAATAAGAGCTGCAGAAGGCCTATTGGCCCATACGAGGCAGCTCCTATTATAACCACCGAAGGAGAAGGCGATAGGAATAAGAAGAGGATAGCAAGGGAGCATAGGAGAAGAGAGAAAGAAAAGGAAAGAGAAAGAAAGAAAATAGAAGGGGTAGGCTTATGTTAGGTCAGGTTTGTTAGAAAGATTAGAGCATTTGAGTATATATTGTGAAAGGGAAGAGTCCACAGCAACAAAGCCAGGACTCAAGTTCATGTTGGGTACATTGTACTCACCTAGTTGTACTCACCTAGTTGTGCTTGCGGGGGTTGAGCTCTGGCTCTTTGGTCCCGCCTCTCAACCGTCAATCAACAGGTGTACAGTTTCCTGAGCCTAATGGGCTCTATCATATCTACACTTGAAACTGTGTATGGAGTCAGCCTCCACCACATCGCTTCCTAATGCATTCCATTTGTCAACCACTCTGACACTAAAAAAGTTCTTTCTAATATCTCTGTGGCTCATTTGGGCACTCAGTTTCCACCTGTGTCCCCTAGTGCGTGTGCCCCTTGTGTTAAACAGCCTGTCTCTATCAACCCTGTCGATTCCCCTGAGAATCTTGAATGTGGTGATCATGTCCCCCCTAACTCTTCTGTCTTCCAACGAAGTGAGGTTTAATTCCTGCTGTCACTCCTCGTAGCTCATACCTCTCAGCTCGGGTACTAGTCTGGTGGCAAACCTTTGAACCTTTTCCAGTTTAGTCTTATGCTTGACTAGATAGGGACTCCATGCTGGAGCCGCATACTCCAGGATTGGTCTGACATATGTGGTATATAATGTTCTGAAAGATTCCTTACACAAGTTTCTAAAGGCCGTTCTTATGTTAGCCAACCTGGCATATGCTGCTGATGTTATCCTCTTGATATGAGCTTCAGGGGACAGGTCTGGCGTGATATCAACCCCCAGGTCTTTCTCTCTCTCTGACTCTTGAAGTATTTCATCTCCCAAATGATACCTTGTATCTGGTCTCCTGCTTCCTACCCCTATCTTCATTGTGTATTAGAGCAGATTCCACAAGACGACGTCTGTGTAGAGTAGAGGCAGGAAAGATTATTTTGGAGGAAGACCAATCAATGGGATGATTAGAATCCCTCACATGGCAGAAGAGAGCATTGTTAGTGTCTGCAGACTTAACACTCCTCTTGTGTTTTTTAAGTCTGTCATTCAGTGTACGGCCAGTTTCGCCAAAGTATTGGAGAGGACAGGACGAACAGGAAATAGAGTAGACACCAGCAGCATTAGAAGCAGGAGGAGCAGTGTGAACTAGATTGCTACAAAGTGTGTTAGCTTGTTGAAAGGCGAGTTTAATGTCAAGAGAACGAACGGTATTGGTAAAAGTTTTGAGTTCAGATATGAAGGGAAGACATAGTACAGTGCTACTAGTGTTGGAAGCAGGTTTAGGATGAAAGAAATTTCGTTTAGCTTGAGAGTAGGCACAGTTGATGAAATGCAAAGGGTAACCAAGGCGAGAGAATGATTTGTAGATAAAGGCAATTTCAGAATCAAGAAACTGAGGGTCGCTGATGCGTAGAGCGCGGAGGAAGAGAGAGACGAGGACACTTTTCTTAACAGAAGGGGGATGGTAGGAAAAGAAGTGAATGTACATGCCACTATGCATGGGTTTACGGTAGACAGAGAAAGAGACCCCAGACACAGAGCTGTGAACATGAACGTCAAGAAAAGGAAGGAGGGAAGGAGGGAAACGTCGTCGTCCCTTCACCTTCTAGTGTGTGGTCTGGTCAACAATAGGCAGATGTATCTACAATTTCCTGACTAATCGAACCCAGTGTGTAATAGTCAAGAAAATAAAATCCAGACCATCAACTGTAAAGAGCTCAGTCTCCAGGATACTGTGCTTGCTCTAGAACTTTTTCTCATCCTCATACCGTACATAGACAAGGACAAAATCTATAGCACTGTATCATTCTTTGCAGATGACACTAGGATTTTTATGAGAGTAGACAACATACAGAGCACAGCAAACCTTCAATCAGATGTAGATCAGGTCTTTCAATGGGCTACAGAAAATAATATGGTATTTAATGAAGATAAGTTCCAGCTTTTGCGCCACTGAAAAATTAAAATATAAAAGCAGAAATAACGTACAAAATGCAGTCAAATCGTAACATAGAATGAAAAAGCAATGTAAAGGATTTGGGTGTACTCATGTCAGAAGACCTTACCTTTAACCCTTAGGCTGCTAAGGGCCCAACACCCACAGGCGCAAAAAAAAAAAAAAAAAAATTTTGTTCTTAATAACCCTTGTGTTGCTAAGGGCTATTTGGCCATTGTCACCCTTCTAAACCTGATAATTTGTGTTCTTTGATCATGGAAAAAGTAATAAAAAAATCGTAAATGGCATATTTTGCCCGTTATAGGGCGGGGAAGTCTGGCAAAAAAAAAGAGGCGCTGACTCGTCTTGTGTCCCAGGCGGTCTGATCCGCCCCAGCTGTCGGGCAGGAGTGGCCACAAAGAGATAATTACAGTGGTACCTCAGAATACGGGTGTCCCTGTATACGAGTTTTTCGGAATACGAGCTGGATTTGCTCGGAAAATTTGCCTCGGAAGGCGAGGGTTGCCTCGGAACATGAGGGGTGTTGATACATACAGTGCTTCCTCAGACTAACGAACCCTGCTCTATTGAATTCCCGGAAGAGCCGAACAAATTGAATTCGGTACCAAATGTTCAGTGGAACATACAAATGTTCGATTAAGCGAGGAATGTTCGTCTAAGCGGTCACCGAGGCCGAGCGTCGGAGATGGCTGTCATCAACTATGATTCGCCAGAGTGTAACAGTTATATAGTTTTATATTATCCTTACCCATTGTTTCTAGGGAGAAATGGTAATAAATGGTGTCAGGGGGGCATTGGTGAGAGAGTTGTTGTGAGGAGCAAGTGGTGTCAGTGGTTAGGGTTTTTTGTTAGGGGGCAGGTGGTGTAAGTTATGTATTCTCATGGGGGCAGGTTTTGAACCAGGCAGCTGACAACCAGCTGAAATGGTGATAAAATGGTGTCAGGGGGGCATTGGTGAGAGTTGTTGTCAGGAGGCAAGTGGTGTCAGAAGAAACATGTGACTGGCACCTCTATGCTCCCCCCCCTCCAGCCCCCCCCCCCCCTTCTTCCTGCACCTGACCACCACAGACCAGCCACTACCCTCACTCTCCTCTCGTCGTCAGATGCCACGAGTCAATTTAATGATAATTATCGCATTATCTACACTGAAAATAGCCTTTTTATTAGAAAAATGTCATATTGGAGTAATAATAATGGTGAAAATTGTGATATATACAGTAAATTTTTTAAACAGTTTGAACAGAATTTCCTTTTCACCTCCCTCCCTCCCTCTAACAGCCTACGTACTGTACTGTATACATTATTAAATTTTGAGTAGGCCAATAAAACAAGCACAGGTCGTATGAACGTTAGGCCTTGGTGAGGTGGCTGGCATCATTTCAGGTGGTGTCAGGGGAGGCAGGTGGTGGCAGTGGGAGGCAGGTGGTGAGAGGTGGTGGAAATGGTTGAAAGTGGAGGGAAGTGGTTGAAGGGTGATAAATGGTGTCAGGGGAGGCAGGTGGGGTCATTGGTGGAAGATGTCAGGGGAGGCAGGTGGTGGAAGGTGTCAGGGGAGGCAGGTGGTGGAAGGTGTCAGGGAGGCAGGTGGTGGAAGGTGTCAGGGGAGGCAGGTGGTGGCAGGTGTCAGGGGAGGCAGGTGGCAGAAGGTGTTAGGGGAGGCAGGTGGTGGAAGGTGTCAGGGGGAGGCAGGTGGTGGAAGGTGTCAGAGGAGGCAGGTGGTGGGAGGTGTCAGGGGAGGCAAGTGGTGGAAGGAGGCAGGTGGGGTCAGTGGTGGAAGGTGTTGTCAGGGGAGGTGGAAGTGGAGAGAGAGGGAGTGTCGGGAAGCAGTAAGGTAGGCGGAGGGAGGAAGGGTTGCTGACCATGCATTACTGCCAAACCTCTCATTCAATCTCAATCTTAGCTGTAACATATTTATGCCAAAATGTTAATTTTCATGTATTGCATTGTGGTGTGTATGGCCGGGTGTACCTGGGCGTGGGGGGTCCTGGAGGTGTGAGGAGACCTGTCAACCCATCAATTTTTTTTTTTGTCTGGCGAGTTGAGACACTTCCAAGCTTGCTGCTTCAATACAGCCCATGGATAGTGTGGAGG
>WNGS01169279.1:39011-55108 GCA_020271785.1 Procambarus virginalis
CCTTCCTCCCTTCCTTCCTTCCTTCCTTCTTTCTTCCTTTCCTCCCTCCCTTCCTCCTCTTCCTCCCTTCCTCCCTTCCTTCCTTTCCTCCCTCCCTTCCCCCTTCCCTTCCTTCTTCCTTCCTTCTTTCCCCTCCCCCTCCCTTCCTCCCTTCCTCCCTTCCTTCTTTCCTCCCTCCCTTCCTCCCTCCCTTCCTCCCTCCCTCCCTCCCTCCCTCCCTCCCTCCCTCCCTTCCTTCCCTCCCTTCCTTCCTCCCTTCCTCCTCCCTTCCTTCCTTCCTCCCTTCCTCCCTTCCTCCCTTCCTTCCTTCTTTCCTCCCTCCCTCCCTCCCTCCCTCCCTCCCTCCCTCTCCCTCCCTCCCTCCCTTCATCCCTCCCTCCCTGCATGGAAGGCCTGGGCTGGGTACCATTGGCTACCCAACAACTTCAGTTCTTGTTTTGTGGTGTGGTGGCCAGGTGTACGTAGTGTACCGGGGCTGCATGCACTTAGGACAGCCTTCCCTAAGTGCCCTGTGAGTACTATTCCTGGCTGCTAAGGTTATTTACCCTGGTGCCTTCGGGACACCATTTCCATGGTGGTTTTTGCTGCTCATCATTTACTCCACCCTTGGGCCCAGCTGTGATTTCATGGCCTTGTTTGGCCTTGGGTAGGGAGTGGTATTGTTGCTGGTTGGGGCATCAAGGTGTTGCACAGCCAGCTTAACTCTGCAGCAGCTGGTTCCTGTTTCCTCTGGGAATGTTGTGCTTTTGCAGGGTTTTTCTCTTATTTTTGTTTTTTTGGCTGGTGGGGGTCTGCCTTATGTGGTTATAGGACCACTTATATTGTTTTGGTGGCCCTCTGCTAGGCCCTCGTGATTGCACACATCGTAGGGGTTTTAGTGTTTTTATCTTCCCCTTGTTAGCTTTGGGTCTAACCAGTTAGCAACACCTTGTCTGGGCTTCCCGCAGCAGTCAGCCTACAGGCCTTGGAAAACCCTGTTGGGGTTCGGTGGACATATGGATGCATCTTTCAAGTTCCAGCTCGCCTCTTGCAAAAAAGTAGATGTGTGCCTTTGTCTCAGGTTGACAGTCACCACTTTTGCCTCCGACATGCTGTTTGTTGGGTCAACGACACTTTTGACCTGGAGTCTTGAGAGTCGTGCTCTCTGCTTCTTTCTCCCATTCACCCATTCTGATGACATTGATGTTCGGGTACAGGCTGTGGGGAAAACCTGATTCCAATAACTAATAATTAAATAAATATATATACTTCGATAGCTATGAAGGACTACCACTTTTTGAGAAAAAGTGGAAAACAAAGAGACAATGGAAAAACTGATCCTAGGAACTAGTGCCCTATGGATCTTGGTAAAACTGTAATTCTTATATAAATGGAGTCAAATTAACTAAACAAAATTGGGGGGTTACATGCTAAAAGATTAACACATCCCTAGCATTATTCTGGTGCTGGTTCTTCACCAGAGTAAATCTAATATGAAAGTAAATTAGGTTGAATATATATTATTAATTGGAGGTAAATGCACCTCAATATACTACTGAAATGTTGAAAGGTATCAGTAAATCAATTGATTAGTGTAATTGATCTCTTCAGGAGATCACTACTGTAACTATAGAGTTATTGCTACAGATAACAAAGGAACAGCTTAGCTGTAAATCTAGTGAGAAGTAATCAGTTGCTACGCTCCACCGACGACGTGTTGCATAGGGCAAATTGTTGCACAGAACGGTGGGGAAGCCTAGAACCTCGGTTGAAGTCGCCTTGGTACTGAAAGGCAATTACATTGTAGAAATCTTCTACATAATAATTAACTACAAATAAATCCTAAATCATGAGGATAACTGTAGGAAATTTCAGCTAATATCTGAGCAATTTATATTCAAGCACTGTGAAATCTCTTTGGAGAAAATAAACTAATAATTCATCTATTTAGATGGTAAATTTACTAGAGACACGTACTAGATTTTGTTATTTTGCATTCGGCCTAACGACTGCTAGCCTAAATGTTAATTGTGGCCACATAATAACAAAAAGGTAAACCTAGCTGCCGAGCCTCGTGTCGTTGATGTAGAGACTTGAGCAATTTTTCGTCCTCCAGCTGCTGCTTGAAAGGCGTTGACTTTGGAGCTGCTCATATACTAGTCTGGGACACGGCTAAAGTTATGCCAGATAACGTGGCACCGCTCAACTGGTCGTGGGAGCGAAATAAGTAGGGTCAAAACGTAGCTCTGCTACATGCTGTCAGTTGCGTCCGAGTCGTGCTCTCGTGTGTGTCAAGTGACGCTCTCCCGTCTTCCTCCTCCTCCTTATTGCGCATGCGCGGCTCTCGATATACATCTCGAGCGTAAATGAATATGTATTTATCGCAATTGACTAAGGAAGGAAGAGGTAATAACGAGTATTAATATCACATTAAATTCTTCTGTGATAAAATAGAATTTCTCGTAACATAAATTGGCTTATTAAAGTTGTGCAGCCAATCGAGGAAATTAAAGTAAAATCATTTACATCAAAGTAATTTCCTCTAGAATGTTTAATGTTAATTAAATAAGAGAGTTCCGGTAAGTAGTAGTATACTACGAAATTAAACTTAACTATTTTAGTAAAGGAAATGATAAACTGGACTCTTGTTATAAATTCAACTAAATGTGGAGAAAATTCATGTTGCTGCCTGTCCTTCCTCACGTCGTCACTCAGACTAGGAATAATTTGGCAATGAATAAATCATGATAATGATTAAACCTATAAGTTAGTAATTTTAGTAACTACTTTGGTTAATTCAAAGGTTGTATAAATACAATGATGTATAAAACTGTTGGTTATTTCCAACACAGGCATACAGGCAGCATCTGCATTGCATGCTAGGTTTAGGTTCCTGCAACGCACTAGGTTGGTTCCCACCCGGATGCCCCGAGGCTGCCCCGTTTTGGTTAGATGTTGTTCGCCCTGCCTACCCCCCCCCCCTGCTCCAAACCATCTGAGGGTTTCAGGGGCAGGGCGGGGTTTAGCTGGTATTGAGACTCGGGCAGTTTCGGGGGCTGCCCTATTCAGGTTGGGGATGGAGGCTTTCAAGCCTGCTCCTCCTCCTACCGAGGCTTCTGGATCCTACCAGCAGACCCCCTTCTTTGCTGCCTTTCCCATGGACACTGCCTTTTCTTCTGGGGTGGAGGGCATGGAGGATGCCTCTGCCCTGGGCCCTCTGTGGAGGTTCCCAGGGCTGTGGGGGGGAGCCAGCTTGCAGTTCTGGGGCTGTTTGCCCCTTCTTGGGCTTGGTGCCTTCTGGGCGGGTTTTCTTCGTCCCTCCCGTCTGCTTTGTTTTTCCCATTTGCTGACGTGATTTTGGTTCCCTTGCATCGGCCGCATTTCTTTTTGTTGTGGGGGCCATTTTCTTTTCTACGGGCGCTTCCTCGCTTGGCTGCCAGGGTGGCGCTGCGGTTTGTTTACATGTGCCTGGGAGTGTGCGCTCACATTTTGGGGGAGATTTTCTCCTCCCATTGCCGTGTTTCTGTTTTGTTCTGTGTGTTCTTGGCCCTGGGTTTTGGACCCAGTGTCTGTGCCTGTTTGCTCTGCTTGCTCCCACGGCTTTTGACCCTCGGTTTTTGGTCCGTTTCTGGCTGTTTTGGCCGGGAATTCTGTCTGGGTCTTGTGTTTGGCCCCTTCCTTCTGTAGTGCATTTCCGCCAACAAATGTGGTGGTTAGGGCTCCCTCTGGGTTCTTTTCTGGGTTCATTTGGGCTCTTTGATTTAGTACCGGAGGTTTTTCTTCATCTTGGGTTCCCCTTTGTAGGTTCGGGTGGTCCTTGGTGGTTCCCTCCTGTGCGCCCCAGACTGGTCTCTTCTTGAGTTCCGGGGTCTTCCTGGTTGCAGATTACACTTCTAGGGTCTTGGCACGTGTTTTATTGTCGTGCAGGGGCTCAGACTTCTGCTTGTCGAGTTGGGCCTTTGGTGCAGCCTTTGTGCCAGTGCCTCCTCCAGAGCCGTCTTCGTCTGGTCGGTACAGTGCTCGCAATGCTTGTAAGTCGGCTTATTGATTATATTTTATTTTGTTAAATTTTTTGGCAATTTTTTTTCGTCTCTGAGGGAGCGCTGCTCCCTTCGCGGATTGCCCTGTTGGCAAGATGCTGGGGGGAAGGCTTGCTCTGTTTGCCCATGCTTGGTCCTGCAATTCGTGGGCAATTCGGGTCGTGTCCTCCAGCCTGTGGTGGCATTGGGCGGCTCCTCCTCCTCTGGTGGGGTTCAGAGCTAGCGGGGCATACTTCTTTCCCTCTGCTCCAACAGGTGGAGGGAGCCGGTCGGCCGAGCGGACAGCACACGGGACTTGTGATCCTGTGGTCCTGGGTTCGATCCCAGGCGCTGGCGAGAAACGATGGGCAGAGTTTCTTTCACCCTATGCCCCTGTTACCTAGCAGTAAAATAGGTACCTGGGTGTTAGTCAGCTGTCACGGGCTGCTTCCTGGGGATGGAGGCCTGGTCGAGGACCGGGCCGCGGGGACACTAAAGCCCCGAAATCATCTCAAGATAACCTCAAGGTCATCTTGTTTCAGTCCTGCAATGGGCCTGTGTGGGTCTTCGGTTCATTTTGGTTTTGTCTAGAGAGTCCCGCCAATGGGATGTCTGGCACTACCCTGGGAGGAACTCCGCCCACTAGGCCTCCCTGGCATATCTGCCCAATGAACCAAAAGCTCCTACTCTTGGCCAATGAAAAGCCTGACACTTGCCCGGGGGTGGTCCTCTCCCAGAAATTGGGACTACGCAGTAACGGCCCATCTCGTGGAAACAAGCTGGTCTGACCACCTAAGGGAAACTTGAGAGCACGAATGTTATGGCTCTAAGAGTAGTACTGGCCCTAAATCTGTCAATAGTTATGGAGAAGACAGAGAATGAGAGGTTAAGAGGGATTGGAAAGAGGACTGGTGACGAAGATTAGAGGGACAGATTAGAGAAATAGGATTGGGGGAACAGGAGGGGACAAGTGACTTGCGATGGTCCCACTGCCTAAGGGTAAGTTGACTCGAGTTTATGGCAGGAAACGGCCAACAGGGGGTGGGGGGGAACTTGACCACACAAGGGGATGGCAACAAGAGGAAGGGGAAGGGGAAAGGGAGAAGGTTGATCTGCACAGATCATTACACTGTCCCAGGTTCGAACCTGGCTGGGCCTTGTTTGGGACTCTTGGACCACTTCAATGTCTCTCCCTTTGGAAGCATTTCTGCAGCTGCAGTCCTGCCTTCAGCTGTTTCTGGGTGGGGGGGTCCTGGGTCACTCAGCAGTTGCTTGAGCAGTTGTGTGGGAGTCTGAACTTCGCCGTGCTGGTTTACCCGCGGGGTCGGGTTTGGCTTCGTCGTCTATTCTGGTTCCATCAGGACTGTCCCTTCCGCCTCTCTCGCGATTGCTGGGTTCGGCCTCAGTGGGCCATGCGTCGGTTGCTGTATCACCGCTTCCTCTTCGGGTTTTTCAGGGTACATTGCCTTAGTGCCTACCCGAGACCTCGCTAGATGTGTTCACAGATGGGTTGTCTCTCGGCTGGGGCTTTATGACCAGTGCTCACCTGGATGGCCAAGGGCAGTGGGGGTCCGTCCTTCCATTGGGCTCACGGAAGGACGGGGTGTTGGGCTCGGGGCGGGAGTTCGCAGCGGTTTGGCTGTCGCTTTGGAGCATTCGGGTCAAACAGGGTTTGACGATCCAGCTCCATTCGGAATGATCCCTGGTAGTTCATTGCCTGAACCGCTGAGGTTCTCTTCAATCCCTGGTTTCTCAGGGTTTGGCTCTCCGTGCAGCGAGTGTCCAATCTTCTGGCAGACGACCTGTCTCGATTCATTCCCCCTGGCTTTCCCCAGACTCCTTCAGTTGGCTCTGCCAGACGTACAGGCTCCCGGAGGTGGACCTCTTCACATTGGCATGGTCTAGGCATCTCCCAATATATGTGGCGCCCTTCTCCAACTGCGGTGCCGTCGTGGTCAGAAGGACTGGTCAGGGTGCTCTTTTTCCCGGTCCAGCTGTTACTTCGGGGTCTGGCTCAGTTGGAGTCTTACAACAGGAGAGTTGTCCTAGTTGCCCCTTGGTGGCCAGCCCAGCCTTGGTTTCAGGCGATGCTTGCTCGGTGTCTGAACCCAAGAACTTTTCTGTGATTCGCTTCTTTCAGGAGATCAGTCCGGTCAGGTATGTGGCTGGTTTGATCTTTTCCTCCGCCCTTGGCATCTGGTTTTTCTGATGCGGGTTTATCACCACTTGTATGGTGATCATGTGGCTTCGTCGATGGTGTCCCACCTGAGTGTTTCGTCTCAGCGGCAGTATGAAGTCTCCTGGCAGTCCTTTCGTCACTTTTTGTCACTTCGTAGGTTGTCTTCGATTTTGGATTGCATTGTTTTGTCCTTTCTCTCTTGGTCTTTTCAGAACTGTCTTCTTATGCCGAATACTGTCGCCTCGTATCATGTCGTGCTGGCAGAACCGCTCCAGCTTGTGTTCGGAGTGGATGTTACTTACACTCTATTTCTTAAACTGTCTTGTGCATTGTTTCACCTCCAGCCTGCTCATGCGCCGCCTAAGCCGTCCTGGTCGTTGGACTGAGTGCTCTCTTTTCTCGGTTTGTGGTGTCCCTTCAGTTTGGGATTGTTTTTATAAGGCTCTTTTATTGTTGACATTGACTTCTAGGGGTCAGGTTGGGGAGCTTCATGCTCTCCTCTGGCACAAGGGTTTCTGCTCTTTCGATCCTGTTGGTAGGTTTGTACGTTTGCAGCCATCTCCTTCTTTTCTGGTGAAGAACGAGATGGCAGCTTTTCGGAAGGGTCCTTGGGTTGTGATGCTTGGTTGGTTCGGTCAGGGGTGCATCATGTGTTGTGTCCGGTTGTGGCTCTAAGCCATTATTCGCATGCCACAGCTTCGGTGGCCTGGGACGCTCTTTGGGTTGACCCGGTTTCCCTTCTTTTGTGTTCCAGGGCTCAGGTCTCCCAGGTTGTCAGCAGGGTTATTCGGTCCAGCCAGCCTGTGATCTATCCTCGTGCCCATTACGTTTGCAAATTTGCTGCTTTAGTTGCCATTTTTGGTAATATGTCTTGGGCTGACATTCGAGCGCGAGGATTTTGGGTGCTGGCCTCCCCTTACCTATTTCATGTTTCTGGCCCTTGTCGGGCGTGTGCCGCTTTGGGGCACAAGTTGCAGCCAGTTGTCTCGAGTTCGAATTGAGGTGCGAGTGGCAGCCGCCTCTCGGGTAAGTCCCTCTTTTTCCTTTCCTGTGGTTAGGTAGCTCCAGGGGGGCCAGATGGGCTATCCACCGAAAACCAATGTTGAATGTAATAAAATGCCATTTTCTGGGTGAGTTCCGGAGGGTCCCCAGCAACCCTCTCTCCCTCTGGTTGGAGTTTTTTTGCATTTTTCATGTTCAGCCTCTGAACTGGGGTTGGATAGCTGGCACGGGGGTCTTGGGCTCCCCCTTCCCCCTCCCAGGGAGGGGGGATCTGCGCAGACAGACAGCGGCAGGTGTGACGTCATGCTTGCTTCCTTGCTTTCAGTTTGGGGGAGTTCTGTTTAGCAGTTCAGCTCTCAGTAGCAATGTTTCACCAGTTGGGGTCTGTTTTGGGATGCCTACCTTTCTGGGTGCTTAACCCGGTCGATGACTGACATAGAATGCGTCCAACCACATTTGGGTTTCTATAGCCATTACTCTTTGTGCCTTTCTGAGGGAGGTGCAGGTTCTTGCTCGTGGTCCCCAGTAGGCAAGATCTCCAACCGAATTGACTGATGCCACGATCTAATACATATATGTCAGCCCAGTAAGCTCCGGGGAGCATTCGGGACTCGTCCAGAAAATGGCGTTTCATTACATTCAACACTTTTTTTTTTCTTTTTTCTACCTTTACCCTTTTTTTCTGGGGGGAGCCCCGTCGGCTCCATGGAGCTATCCAGGCTGAATGGATATGTATAACTTTCTGGCATCAGTCAAAGTGCTAGGAGTTCTTGCCTACCGGGGACCACGAGCCAGAACCTGGCCCCCTCAGAGAGGCACGAAGAGCAATGGCCTATAGAAACCCCTTTTGTGATTGGGAGCATTCTATGTCTGCCATCGACCGGGACAGGCACCCAGAAAGGTAGGCCCCAAAACAAACCCCTATTCTGGTGAAATTATTGCTACCGAAAACCGAACGAGTGGACAAAACTCCCCAAACAAAATTATCAAACTAGCATGACGTCATCACGTCACCGCGCCACCGTCTGCGCAACCCCCCCCCCCCTCCCAAGAGGGGGAAGGGGGAGCCCCAGACCCTCCACGCCGGCGATCCAACTGGCAGTTCTTGGCTGATGGTATTACTGGCTGGTCGAGTGCCTCTGGCTCCGGTTTTTGTTTCAGTTCTGTGCCTTGTGGTGTGGACTGTCTCTACCGGTGGGGTGTGAGCCAGGAGTAAGATTCCACGGTACTCGGGCTGCATGTGCCTAGGGCTATCTTCCCTAGGTGCCCTGTAAGTACTGCCCTTGGGGCTTGGGGCCACCTTCCACAAGTCACCTTGGGTTCTGCCTCCGCTGTGTCCTTTACTGCTCGGTACTGGGCCGCCCTTGGAGTCGGCTGGGGTTTTGTTGCCCTGGTTTGTCTCTGGGTAGGTGGTAGTTTTCGTCACTGGTAGGGGCGCGGGGTACTGCACAGCTAGTTTTCACCATTAACAGCGGCTGGCTCTGTTCCGCCTGGGTACGTTGTCCTCTTACAGGGTTTTTCTTTTGTTTTTGCCTGGTGGGGGGTCTGCCTTTACTATGGTCCCCCTTTCCTGTTCTAGGTGAATTTCTTTCAAATTCTTCTGTTGGCAATACTCCCCGCTTGGCCCCCCGTGAGTGGACACGTCCCGGGGGGTTCAGCTTTAGCAGTTTGTTGGTAGATTTGGGCGCCGGTTCGCGGTACCCTGCCTGGGCTTCCCTTAGAGTGTACCAAAGGCTAAGGGCCCTGGGAAACCCCACGAGGGCTCCGTGGTCCTCTAGGTGTGTCCCCGGAGTCCCCCTCGCATCCTGCGAGTTTGACGGTTGATCTGTCCCCTTGTCTCAGGGTGACACTCACCTGTTGTGCCTCCGCCATGCTGCCTGTTATGTCCTTGTTCTTGTGACCCGGAGTCGTCCGATGATTATTGTCAGTACGCGCTCTCCTTCACCCAGACCACTGGTCTTGATAATCGGGTGCAGGCGGCTGCGGCGTTGCTTGCTGGGTGTGTGTTGCTGCAACGCTCTTGGTTTGCGGCCCCGGATGCCCCGAGGCTGCCCCGTTTTGGTGGTTGGGGTCTGGACTTGGGGGTGGGGGTCGCTTCGGTTCTGGCTCCTTCCGCTTCTTGTTCCTCCCCTTCTGTTCTACTCACTTCCTCCCTTGCCTCCTGCTCCGAACCATAGGCGGGTTTTGGGGTTGGGGCGGGGTCTGGTTGGGTTGAGACTCGGGCGGTCTCGGGGGTTTTCCTCTTCTGGGGTGGCGGCGGAGGCATTCGAGTCGGTTCCTCCAGCCGTGCCGTATGGGTCTGACCAGTGGGCTCCCTTCATTAGTGTTTGCACGGCTGCCCCGGCTTTTCCTTGTTACACTGGGGCTTTGGGGGTGCGGCTCGGCCCTGGGTCATGCCATAGAGGTTCCCGGGGTAAGGAAGGGGTTGCCTGGGGGGCCTCGGCCCCGTTTGCCCCTCTTGGGTCCTTGTACCTTTGGTGTGGGGCTGGCAGTTCCTCAGTGGGGTTGTTCCTTCTCTCTGTGTTCCTGTTGTTTTCGGGTATACCCCTCCTTGGGTTCGGTTCCGTGTTCCTTCGGGTTCGTTGGTCCCGTCTTTCCTGGGGTGTGTTTCACCCCCTTTTCCTTACCCTTTTCGCTCTTATGTCGCGATGCTGTTCACAAAAACAAAAAAAAAAATAGTGTTCAGGTAAGGTACATCCATACAAGGTGTGAAACAAACATTGATGGATTTCTATATTGACCTAGTACATAGTGCCTAAACCGCTTCGTATCGTTGTCCCTGCATGTTCCTTGGTCAGGGGTGCTTGTCATGGTTCTCGTTGATTCACGAGTCTCTTCGTACCTTCCAATGTTATTGGAACGTCTGTTGATATTCGATGTGGTTTCCATCGGGTCTTTTGTCAGCCTTGTTGGTTCCCTTCCATCATCTGTTTTCTTTCGCTTCGTTTTCGCCTTGTTTTGGTTTCGCGTCGTCTCTACTTCCAGTTTCGGCGTTCTTTGTCTTCGTTCCGCACACCTTCCTGGTGTTTGTACGATGTCTGTACGTTGTGTGTACGTTTTGTGTGTCCGCCTGGTGTACGAGCCACGCCTCCCGGTGGACGGGTGGTGCGTTTCGTACCTCGTGTGCTGGGGCCGCGGTGTGTGTTTTGTTTACGGGCGGTATGCTCGTGTGTTCGCGTCGTTTCGCGTGGTTTTCTGCGGCATCTTGCTCGTTTCTCCCTCCAGTCGTGGCCCTCTGGATGCTGAGGTTGTTTTGGATTTATATCTGGGGGTGTCACTTTGTTCTCCCTCTATACTGCTTTGTCTTCTGCAGGGCGCGCACCTCTGGCCGTATTCTCCTTCGACCTCACATTTTATTCAGGTAAGGGTACTTACTATGCCTGCTGCCTCGTGTATGCATGGCTTTCGGGCACACCTTTAGTGCTGCTCCTGGTATGTTACTTGGCTCGCCTGTGTTGTGGCACGGTCGTGTGTCTGCTCTGCAGGTGAGGTCTTGTCTGGCGCTTCTGTCGGCCTAGTGCTGGTTCTCACTTTTGGTGGGGTAATTACCTAAGTGTAATTACCTAAGTGTAGTTACAGGATGAGAGCTACGCTCGTGGTGTCCCGTCTTCCCAGCACTCTTTGTCATATAACGCTTTGAAACTACTGACGGTCTTGGCCTCCACCACCTTCTCCCCTAACTTGTTCCAACCGTCTACCACTCTGTTTGCGAAAGTGAATTTTCTTATATTTCTTCGGCATCTGTGTTTAGCTAGTTTATATCTATGACCTCTTGTTCTTAAAGTTCCAGGTCTCAGGAAATCTTCCCTATCGATTTTAGCAATTTCTGTTACTATTTTGTATGTAGTGATCATATCACCTCTTTTTCTTCTGTCTTCTAGTTTTGGCATATTTAATGCCTCTAACCTCTCCTCGTAGCTCTTGCCCTTCAGTTCTGGGAGCCACTTAGTAGCATGTCTTTGCACCTTTTCCAGTTTGTTGATGTGCTTCTTAAGATATGGGCACCACACAACCGCTGCATATTCTAGTTTTGGCCTAACAAAAGTCGTGAACAATTTCTTTAGTATATCGCCATCCATGTATTTAAACGCAATTCTGAAGTTGGAAAGCGTGGCATAGGCTCCTCGCACAATATTCTTTATGTGGTCCTCAGGTGATAGTTTTCTATCTAGAACCACCCCTAGATCTCTTTCTTTATCAGAATTCTTTAAAGATTTCTCACATAATATATAGGTTGTGTGGGGTCTATGTTCTCCTATTCCACATTCCATAACATGGCATTTATTAACATTGAATTCCATTTGCCAAGTGGCGCTCCATGTACTTATTTTGTCCAGGTCATCTTGAAGGGCATGACAATCATCTAAGTTTCTTATCCTTCCTATTATCTTAGCATCATCAGCAAACATGTTCATATAATTCTGTATACCAACTGGTAGATCATTTATGTAGACAATAAACATCACTGGTGCAAGAACTGAACCCTGTGGTACTCCGCTTGTGACATTTCTCCAGTCCGATACATTGCCTCTGATCACTGCCCTCATTTTTCTATCAGTCAGAAAATTTTTCATCCATGTTAGAAGCTTACCTGTCACCCCTCCAATATTTTCCAGTTTCCAGAACAACCTCTTATGTGGAACTCTGTCGAAAGCCTTTTTTAGGTCCAGATAGATGCAGTCAACCCAACCATCTCTTTCCTGTAATATCTCTGTTGCTCGGTCATAGAAACTGAGTAAATTCGATACACAGGATCTTCCAGATCGAAAACCATACTGTCTGTCTGATATTATATCATTTCTCTCCAGGTGTTCTACCCATTTAGTTTTAATTATTTTTTCCAATATTTTGACTATTACACTTGTCAATGATACCGGTCTATAGTTAAGGGGTCTTCCCTGCTTCCACTTTTGTAGATTGGAACTATGTTAGCCTTTTTCCACACATCAGCTACAACTCCTGTAAACAGGGATGCCTGAAAAATCAGTTGAAGAGGAATGCTGAGCTCAGGTGCACATTCTCTCAGAACCCATGGCGAAACTCCATCTGGACCAACTGCTTTGTTCTTATTTAGCTCCTTGAGCATTTTTTCCACCTCGTCTCTAGACACCTCTATGTGCTCTATGTTGTTCTCTGGAATTCTTATTGTATCTGGTTCCCTGAAGATTTCATTTTGTACAAACACACTTTGGAACTTTTCGTTTAATGTTTCACACATTTCTTTTTCATTTTCCGTGAATCTACAGTATTTCCTATTTTCAACGTCTGAATATTATCCTTTATCTGCAATTTGTTTTTTATGAATTTATAGAATAGACCTGCTTCTGTTTTACATTTGTCTGCAATCCCTTTTTCAAAATTTCTTTCTGCCTCTCTCCTCACTGCCATGTAGTTGTTTCTCACATCTTTGTATCGCTGGTATGTTTGGGGGTTTGGCCTCTTCCTGTATTGATTCCATTTTTGTGTCTTTTGGTCTCTGGCCCTCTCGCACTTTCTGTTGAACCAATCCTGTTTTCTAGTTCTGCATCTCTGTTTTGGTATAAATTTTTTTGTGCCTTTATCATATATTTCACAAAACTTGACATACATCTCATTCACTTCCTTGCCTAGCAACAAGTCTATCCAATTATACTCACTAAAAAATTTCCTAAGGTTGCCATAGTGTCCTCTCCTAAAGTCAGGTTTTTTCAATTGCATCGCCGTCATATTTTCTTCCAGATTATAACGTATCGCATACTTTATTCCCAAAAAGACATGGTCACTTTTACGCAAGGGAGAAAGGTACTGAATGTCAAATATTTCTTCCTCCTTCCTGGTAAATATCAAATCTAGCATAGAGGGAACGTCCCCTTCCCTCATCCTCGTAGCTTGTTTAACATGTTGATACAAGAATGTTTCCAGGATGAGGTCTACAAATTTACAGGTCCAGAAATCTTCTGTGTTTAGCTTCATTGCTTCCCAGTCTATGNGGCAGATGCACAAAATAGAGAACATACTTGATGACCTAGCAAACCCAGCTCCAGATATTATCTTCCTTGGAGATTTCAATTTACCGAGTCTAAGATGGAGAATGGCAAACACAAATATCATAGCAGGGAATGACCCGGGAAATAACCAGCCACAGGTCAGAGAACTTTTGAGATTCTGTGACAAATTCTCGCTCAATCAACAGATTACAGAACCAACTAGGAACGAAAACACACTAGACTTGTTATTCACAAACAATGATGAACTAATCAGAGACATAACAATCTCAGATACTTCATACTCAGACCATAAGCTCATTGAAGTGCGAACTAGCATAAATAACGGTAGTAGATCTAAGAGACCCAACAAGCGAGAAGGAATATTCAATCAATTCAATTTCAACAATAAGAGGATTGACTGGGAAAAAATAAATGTAGACCTTTCAACCATTCAATGGGAGACGGTCTTAAGCGACAAAACTCCCACACAGGGAATAGCTCAACTGACAGCTGAAGCTTACAAGGTCTGCTTGAAGCACGTGCCGGTGAGGAGGGGCAGAAAGAGGAACACTCTAGAAAGAGAACGCAGACGACTGTACAGGAGAAGGAAAAAAATACGGAAATGCTTCGGCAGACACAACTATCACAAGCAAGGAAAATAAGCCTAAGCAGGGAGATCGAAGAAATCGAACAAACGTTGAAGCGATCATATGAGTCTGAGGAAATGGAATTGGAACAGAGAGCTATACAAGAGATAAGGAAAAATCCGAAATATTTTTTCACATACGCTAAATCAAAATCCAAAACCTCGACCAGTATTGGACCGTTAATTACAAATGAAGGTACGTACACAGAGGACAACAAAGAGATTAGTGAAATTCTAAGAAGCCAGTATGAGGCTATGTTTAGCACACCAATTAACAACATGAAAGTTGATGACCCAGACAGCTTCTTTATGAATGACATTCAAGCTGCAGATAATATAACGGATATTACCACAAACTCGGAAGACTTTGAAAGAGAAATTGACAATATGCCCATGCACTCAGCCCCTGGGCCTGACTCATGGAATTCAATATTCATAAAGAAATGTAAAGTACCAGTAGCGAGAGCACTCAGCGTAATATGGAGAAAGAGCCTGGATACAGGGGAGATACCAGCAGCACTTAAATCTGCAGATATAGCTCCGTTGCACAAGGGGGGGAGTAAAGCCTTGGCAAAAAATTATAGGCCAGTTGCACTAACATCACACATAATAAAAGTGTTTGAAAGAGTGATTAGGAATCAAATTTCTAGTTTTATGGAAAACAATGAATTGCACAATCCAGGACAACATGGATTTAGAGCGGGAAGATCCTGTCTGTCACAGTTACTCAACCACTATGACAAAATCACAGAAGCCCTAGAAGAAAAGCAAAATGCAGATGTTGTATACACAGACTTTGCAAAGGCTTTCGACAAATGTGACCATGGGGTGATAGCTCACAAAATGAGGTCAATGGGAATAACTGGAAAAGTAGGACGCTGGATACTCAATTTCCTGTCGAACAGAACACAAAGAGTAACAGTCAATCAGATAAAATCGAGTCCAAGCGATGTTAAAAGCTCTGTACCTCAAGGTACAGTCCTTGCACCGCTACTGTTCCTTATTCTCATATCTGATATAGACAAAAATACACGTCACAGCTTCGTGTCATCCTTCGCAGATGACACAAAAATCAGCATGAAAATTACCTCTGCTGAAGACATTGAAAAACTACAAACAGATGTCAACAAAGTTTTCGATTGGGCAGCAGAAAATAATATGATGTTTAACAGTGATAAATTTCAGGTACTCAGGTACGGCAAAAATGAGGATCTGAAACATAATACAGGGTACAAAACACAATCAAATCTTCCCATAGTAGAAAAACAGCATGTCAAGGATTTGGGAATAATGATGTCCGACGATCTAACGTTTAGGGAGCATAACCAAGCAAATATCGCATCAGCCAGAAAAATGATCGGATGGATTACGAGAACTTTCAAATCCAGGGATCCCATCACAATGGTTGTACTCTTCAAGTCACTTGTGTTGTCCCGTCTCGAATACTGCTCAGTACTCACTTCCCCCTTCAGAGCAGGAGAGATTGCTGAAATAGAGGGAATACAGAGAACATATACGGCACGCATAGACGAGATAAAACACCTAAATTATTGGGATCGTCTCAAAGCTCTCCAAATGTACTCTCTAGAAAGGAGACGAGAGAGATACCAAATAATATACACGTGGAAAATACTGGAGGGCCAGGTCCCAAATCTACACAGTAAAATAACAACGTACTGGAGTGAACGATATGGAAGAAAATGCAAGATTGAACCAGTGAAGAGCAGAGGTGCCATAGGCACAATCAGAGAACACTGTATAAACATCAGAGGTCCGCGGTTGTTCAACGTCCTCCCAGCGACTATAAGAAATATTGCCGGAACAACCGTGGACATCTTCAAGAGAAAACTGGACTGTTTCCTAAGAGAAGTCCCGGATCAGCCGGGCTGTGGTGGGTATGTGGCTCTGCGGGCCGCTCCAAGCAACAGCCTGGTGGATCAAACTCTCACAAGTCGAGCCTGGCCTCGGGCCGGGCTTGGGGAGTAGAAGAACTCCCAGAACCCCATCAACCAGGTATCAACCAGGTGCACACTTTCGTGTCAGCTACTCAACACGTCATATGAGGTGGTTTTAGGATTAACTGCCATGTCCTGGGTGTGGGTGTTTTGACAGTCTCACAGGGTCTTGGCAACCCGGGGTTTGGATATGTTCCCAGGCTTCATCTTGCCTGTTGCTTTGGCTTGTCTCTTTGGCCTAGCATGCCTGCTTCGATTTGCATATCTATGGTTTCCTCTCCTACCTGGTATGCCTATGTCTTTCTTCAGGGAGCCACAAGGGCCTCCCCAAAAAAAACATTGAATGTAACA
>WNGS01169280.1:27672-50069 GCA_020271785.1 Procambarus virginalis
GGGGAGCGACTGTAGGAGACACGGTCAAGGGGAACAACTGGAGGAGACACGGTCAAGGGGAACAACTGGAGGAGACACGGTCAAGGGGAACAACTGAGGAGACACGGTCAAGGGGAACAACTGTAGGAGACACGGTCAAGGGTAGCGACTGTAGGAGACACGGTCAAGGGGAACAACTGTGGAGGAGACACGGTCAAGGGTTAGCGACTGTAGGAGACACGGTCAAGGGTAGCGACTGGAGGAGACACGGTCAAGGGGAGCGACTGGAGGAGACACGGTCAAGGGTAGCGACTGTAGGAGACACGGTCAAGGGTAGCGACTGTAGGAGACACGGTCAAGGGGAGCGACTGGAGGAGACACGGTCAAGGGTAGCGACTGTAGGAGACACGGTCAAGGGTAGCGACTGTAGGAGACACGGTCAAGGGTAGCGACTGTAGGAGACACGGTCAAGGGTAGCGACTGTAGGAGACACGGTCAAGGGTAGCGACTGTAGGAGACACGGTCAAGGGTAGCGACTGTAGGAGACACGGTCAAGGGTAGCGACTGTAGGAGACACGGTCAAGGGTAGCGACTGTAGGAGACACGGTCAAGGGTAGCGACTGTAGGAGACACGGTCAAGGGTAGCGACTGTAGGAGACACGGTCAAGGGGAGCGACTGGAGGAGACACGGTCAAGGGTAGCGACTGTAGGAGACACGGTCAAGGGTAGCGACTGTAGGAGACACGGTCAAGGGTAGCGACTGTAGGAGACACGGTCAAGGGTAGCGACTGTAGGAGACACGGTCAAGGGTAGCGACTGTAGGAGACACGGTCAAGGGGAGCGACTGTAGGAGACACGGTCAAGGGTAGCGACTGTAGGAGACACGGTCAAGGGTAGCGACTGTAGGAGACACGGTCAAGGGTAGCGACTGTAGGAGACACGGTCAAGGGTAGCGACTGTAGGAGACACGGTCAAGGGTAGCGACTGTAGGAGACACGGTCAAGGGTAGCGACTGTAGGAGACACGGTCAAGGGTAGCGACTGTAGGAGACACGGTCAAGGGTAGCGACTGTAGGAGACACGGTCAAGGGTAGCGACTGTAGGAGACACGGTCAAGGGTAGCGACTGTAGGAGACACGGTCAAGGGTAGCGACTGTAGGAGACACGGTCAAGGGTAGCGACTGTAGGAGACACGGTCAAGGGGAGCGACTGTAGGAGACACGGTCAAGGGGAGCGACTGTAGGAGACACGGTCAAGGGTAGCGACTGTAGGAGACACGGTCAAGGGTAGCGACTGTAGGAGACACGGTCAAGGGTAGCGACTGTAGGAGACACGGTCAAGGGTAGCGACTGTAGGAGACACGGTCAAGGGTAACGACTGGAGGAGACACGGTCAAGGGTAGCGACTGTAGGAGACACGGTCAAGGGTAGCGACTGTAGGAGACACGGTCAAGGGTAGCGACTGTAGGAGACACGGTCAAGGGTAGCGACTGTAGGAGACACGGTCAAGGGTAGCGACTGTAGGAGACACGGTCAAGGGTAGCGACTGTAGGAGACACGGTCAAGGGTAGCGACTGTAGGAGACACGGTCAAGGGTAGCGACTGTAGGAGACACGGTCAAGGGTAGCGACTGTAGGAGACACGGTCAAGGGTAGCGACTGTAGGAGACACGGTCAAGGGTAGCGACTGTAGGAGACACGGTCAAGGGTAGCGACTGTAGGAGACACGGTCAAGGGTAGCGACTGTAGGAGACACGGTCAAGGGTAGCGACTGTAGGAGACACGGTCAAGGGTAGCGACTGTAGGAGACACGGTCAAGGGTAGCGACTGTAGGAGACACGGTCAAGGGTAGCGACTGTAGGAGACACGGTCAAGGGTAGCGACTGTAGGAGACACGGTCAAGGGTAGCGACTGTAGGAGACACGGTCAAGGGTAGCGACTGTAGGAGACACGGTCAAGGGTAGCGACTGTAGGAGACACGGTCAAGGGAGCGACTGTAGGAGACACGGTCAAGGGGAGCGACTGTAGGAGACACGGTCAAGGGTAGCGACTGTAGGAGACACGGTCAAGGGTAGCGACTGTAGGAGACACGGTCAAGGGTAGCGACTGTAGGAGACACGGTCAAGGGTAGCGACTGTAGGAGACACGGTCAAGGGTAGCGACTGTAGGAGACACGGTCAAGGGTAGCGACTGTAGGAGACACGGTCAAGGGTAGCGACTGTAGGAGACACGGTCAAGGGTAGCGACTGTAGGAGACACGGTCAAGGGTAGCGACTGTAGGAGACACGGTCAAGGGTAGCGACTGTAGGAGACACGGTCAAGGGTAGCGACTGTAGGAGACACGGTCAAGGGGAGCGACTGGAGGAGACACGGTCAAGGGTAGCGACTGTAGGAGACACGGTCAAGGGTAGCGACTGTAGGAGACACGGTCAAGGGTAGCGACTGTAGGAGACACGGTCAAGGGTAGCGACTGTAGGAGACACGGTCAAGGGTAGCGACTGTAGGAGACACGGTCAAGGGGAACACTGGAGGAGACACGGTCAAGGGTAGCGACTGTAGGAGACACGGTCAAGGGTAGCGACTGTAGGAGACACGGTCAAGGGGAGCGACTGTAGGAGACACGGTCAAGGGTAGCGACTGTAGGAGACACGGTCAAGGGTAGCGACTGTAGGAGACACGGTCAAGGGTAGCGACTGTAGGAGACACGGTCAAGGGTAGCGACTGTAGGAGACACGGTCAAGGGTAGCGACTGTAGGAGACACGGTCAAGGGTAGCGACTGTAGGAGACACGGTCAAGGGTAGCGACTGTAGGAGACACGGTCAAGGGTAGCGACTGTAGGAGACACGGTCAAGGGTAGCGACTGTAGGAGACACGGTCAAGGGTAGCGACTGTAGGAGACACGGTCAAGGGTAGCGACTGTAGGAGACACGGTCAAGGGTAGCGACTGTAGGAGACACGGTCAAGGGTAGCGACTGTAGGAGACACGGTCAAGGGTAGCGACTGTAGGAGACACGGTCAAGGGTAGCGACTGTAGGAGACACGGTCAAGGGTAGCGACTGTAGGAGACACGGTCAAGGGTAGCGACTGTAGGAGACACGGTCAAGGGTAGCGACTGTAGGAGACACGGTCAAGGGTAGCGACTGTAGGAGACACGGTCAAGGGTAGCGACTGTAGGAGACACGGTCAAGGGTAGCGACTGTAGGAGACACGGTCAAGGGTAGCGACTGTAGGAGACACGGTCAAGGGGACAACTGGAGGAGACACGGTCAAGGGTAGCGACTGTAGGAGACACGGTCAAGGGTAGCGACTGTAGGAGACACGGTCAAGGGTAGCGACTGTAGGAGACACGGTCAAGGGTAGCGACTGTAGGAGACACGGTCAAGGGTAGCGACTGTAGGAGACACGGTCAAGGGTAGCGACTGTAGGAGACACGGTCAAGGGTAGCGACTGTAGGAGACACGGTCAAGGGAGCGACTGTAGGAGACACGGTCAAGGGTAGCGACTGTAGGAGACACGGTCAAGGGTAGCGACTGTAGGAGACACGGTCAAGGGTAGCGACTGTAGGAGACACGGTCAAGGGTAGCGACTGGAGGAGACACGGTCAAGGGTAGCGACTGTAGGAGACACGGTCAAGGGTAGCGACTGTAGGAGACACGGTCAAGGGTAGCGACTGTAGGAGACACGGTCAAGGGTAGCTACTGTAGGAGACACGGTCAAGGGTAGCGACTGGAGGAGACACGGTCAAGGGTAGCGACTGTAGGAGACACGGTCAAGGGTAGCGACTGTAGGAGACACGGTCAAGGGTAGCGACTGTAGGAGACACGGTCAAGGGTAGCGACTGTAGGAGACACGGTCAAGGGTAGCGACTGTAGGAGACACGGTCAAGGGTAGCGACTGTAGGAGACACGGTCAAGGGTAGCGACTGTAGGAGACACGGTCAAGGGTAGCGACTGTAGGAGACACGGTCAAGGGTAGCGACTGTAGGAGACACGGTCAAGGGTAGCGACTGTAGGAGACACGGTCAAGGGTAGCGACTGTAGAAGACACGGTCAAGGGTAGCGACTGTAGGAGACACGGTCAAGGGTAGCGACTGGAGGAGACACGGTCAAGGGTAGCGACTGTAGGAGACACGGTCAAGGGTAGCGACTGTAGGAGACACGGTCAAGAGTAGCGACTGTAGGAGACACGGTCAAGGGTAGCGACTGTAGGAGACACGGTCAAGGGTATCGACTGTAGGAGACACGGTCAAGAGTAGCGACTGTAGGAGACACGGTCAAGGGTAGCGACTGTAGGAGACACGGTCAAGGGTAGCGACTGTAGGAGACACGGTCAAGAGTAGCGACTGTAGGAGACACAGTCAAGGGTAGCGACTGTAGGAGACACGGTCAAGGGTAGCGACTGTAGGAGACACGGTCAAGGGTAGCGACTGTAGGAGACACGGTCAAGGGTAGCGACTGTAGGAGACACGGTCAATGGTAGCGACTGGAGGAGACACGGTCAAGGGTAGCGACTGTAGGAGACACGGTCAACGTGAACAACTGTAGGAGACACGGTCAAGGGGAACAACTGTAGGAGACACGGTCAAGGGGAACAACTGTAGGAGACACGGTCAAGGGGAACAACTGTAGGAGACACGGTCAAGGGGAACAACTGTAGGAGACACGGTCAAGGGGAGCGACTGTAGGAGACACGGTCAAGGGGAACAACTGTAGGAGACACGGTCAAGGGGAACAACTGTAGGAGACACGGTCAAGGGGAACAACTGTAGGAGACACGGTCAAGGGGAACAACTGTAGGAGACACGGTCAAGGGGAACAACTGTAGGAGACACGGTCAAGGGGAACAACTGTAGGAGACACGGTCAAGGGGAACAACTGGAGGAGACACGGTCAAGGGGAACAACTGTAGGAGACACGGTCAAGGGGAACAACTGTAGGAGACACGGTCAAGGGGAACAACTGTAGGAGACACGGTCAAGGGTAGCGACTGGAAGAGACAGCAATACCTCGCACGATGAGGATTATAACTATGTGCCACAATTTTCAGGGAGGATCATTAGGGATAAAAGTCTGGACTTGTACATGACTGACGCACAGATTGCACGAGAAGGTATTATATGACAGCGTGATAGAGAAGAGATGCACAGTTGAAAGAAGGACGAGAGGCACAGTTGCAACTTGAGAAAGAAGAAATCGACGAAGAGTTGCAACTTGTGAAAGGAGAAAGAGACGAACAGTTGCAACTTGAGAAAGAATAAAACGAGGCACAGTTGCAACTTGAGAAAGAGAGACACAGTTGCAACTTGAGAAAAAGAAAATGAGACACAGTTGCAACTTGAGAAAAAGAAAATGAGACACAGTTGCAACTTGAGAAAGAATAAAACGAGGCACAGTTGCAACTTGAATAAGAATAAAACGAGGCACAGTTGCAACTTGAGAAAGAAAATGAGACACAGTTGCATCTTGAGAAAGAAGAAAGATGATCAAACACAATGTGAAAGGGAGGATTGACAGTTCCAACATGATAAATTAAAGACTTAACAAGAGAAAGCTAAAGTTGGACACGTAAAGTCTAGAATCGAGGCTGAACAAGAGTCGAGAATGGAATCAGAACAAGACGATATCAGGGCAGAACAGGAAAGAGTAAAAGTAAAAATCAGGACAGAACACGAAAGAGTAAAAGTGAAAATCAGGGCAGAACAGGAAATAGTAAAAGTGAAAATCAGGGCAGAACAACAAACTAGGCAGATGGAGACAGATGTAACTGCGAAATTCGCAGACCAGAGGATAGAGACAGGAACACGAGAGACTGCAACAGTGACACCGTCCAGGTGTTATCAGGGACAGAAAATGAGACTGACCAATTTATGTACCAGAGAAGGAAAAAGAATTTTTCAATCATTTTGAGAAAATAGCAATCCAGTAGCAATGGTCTGAGGAAGATTGGTCCAGTTGGTGCAAGCCAAGCTAACGGGACCAGGATGAAAGGCTTATATCCAGGTAACGGGACCAAGAAGGGAGTCTTATAACCAGGTAACGGGACCAGGAAGGGAGGCTTATAACCAGGTAACGGGACCAGGAAGGGAGGCTTATAACCAGATAACGGGACCAGGAAGGGAGGCTTATAACCAGGTAACGGGACCAGGAAGGGAGGATTATAACCAGGTAACGGGACCAGGAAGGGAAGATTATAACCAAGTAACGGGACCAGGAAGGGAGGATTATAACCAGGTAACGGGACCAGGAAGGGAAGATTATAACCAAGTAACGGGACCAGGAAGGGAGGATTATAACCAGGTAACGAGACCAGGAAGGGAGGATTATAACCAAGTAACGGGACCAGGAAGGGAAGATTATAACCAGGTAACGGGACCAGGAAGGGAGGATTATAACCAAGTAACGGGACCAGGAAGGGAGGATTAAACCAGGTAACGAGACCAGGAAGGGAGGATATAACCAAGTAACGGGACCAGGAAGGGAGGATTATAACCAGGTAACGGGACCAGGAAGGGAAGATTATAACCAGGTAACAGGGACGAGTCACTAGTCTGTGGGTTAAGACGGGCAGCGTATGAGTTCAGTCACGCTGTTTAGAGAGATGATGAGATGAGCAGAGCAGACGTGTGCAGGAGACAGTCTCTCACCCTCCGGACACNAATTATTTATTTAATTAATTAAATTAAACTAAAACACAGTAATTAAGACCCAAACACATTTTTTCAGACAAGTAAATATTTACATGTGAACACACAGCAGCACATATTTACACATGTATGCACAACATCAGATATATACTCATGTACAAACAGCCCTAGACAGCCTTAGAGGTTAACACAAGTACACACGGCATCAGATATTTACACATGTACACACAACAACAGATATTTACACATGTACACACAACAACAGATATTTACACATGTACACATAGCAGCAAATATTTACGCATGAACTCACAACTGCAGATGTTTACACATGTACACACCGCAGAAGAATATTTATAAATCTACACACAACAGCAGATATTTACACATGTACACAAGGCAACAGATGACAGTAACAATATGTTACACTTGGGAATCTAGTCTGTATCAGTATGTTACACTTAGGTACCTTGTCTGTAACAATATGTTAAACCTGGGTACCTTGTCTGTAACAATTAATACACTTGGTACCTGGTGTGAAACAATATGTTACACATGGGTTCCGTGTGAGTAACAATATGTTTCACTTGGGTCCCTTGTGTGTAACAATATGGTACACTTTGTACCCTTGTATGAAACAATATGTTTCACTTGGGTCCCTTGTGTATGCATCAATATGTTACAATTGGGTCCCTTGTGTATGTAACGTTATGTTATATTGGGGTTCCTTGTAAGTAACAATATATTTCACTCAGATTCCTTGTGTTTAACAACATGTTACACTTTTTTTCCCTATGGAGAAACAATATGTGTCACTTGGGTCCCTTGTGAGTAACACTATGTTACACTTGGGCTCCTTATTGGTAAAAATATGTGTCACTTGGATGCCTTTGTGTGTTACAATATATTTCACCTGGTTTCATTTTTGTGTAACGTTATATTACACATTAGTCCGTTGTGTGTAACAATATATTACTCATGGGACCAAACGGAATGACGGAACGGACTAATCGTTCAGTCAAGGATATGCTTGCAATCCTTGCTGAACATGACGCAAACACCTGGGATGAACACCTACCCTATGTTCAGTTAGCCTTGAATACTGCCATCCACCAATCAATTAACACCCAACCCCTTCATTTGTTTACTGGTAATTCATGCAATTTCCCTCAGGTCTGCTAACAGACATAATGTTGCATACGGGGAGGACTATCCTTCAGAGGTCCTTGGAAAAATGAGAAATGCATGGAATATTGCAGCTGAAGCGTCCAAGAAGGCACGGAATCGGTATGCTCATTTTTATGACAAGAAAGTGCGACCTCTTGAGTTGAAGGAAGGAAGCCTCGTATTGAGAGTGAATGAGACTGCACCCGCCAATCAGAGCAGGAAACTTGCTCCGAGGTGGCGAGGACCGTATAGAGTAGTTAAAAGGGTGGTGCCGGTGAATCTTGTCATAGAAAGAGTATTGAGGACCAGGTGGAAAGGACAATTCATGTAAATAAATTGAAACAATATCATGCTAGAGAGGAATTAAACTGCCTTCAGCGGGTCTAGTTCCTGACTCAGCAGTGCTGACTCATGGCTTCACCGACGAGTCAGGGGATGAGGATGACCCTCTGTCATCGCTCATCAGCAGTCAGGTGCAGTCTCGCCACCCTATGGTGACGAGATCTCGCGCTGTACAGTAAAGTAACTTCCTTGGTTAGTATAATTTAGTATTCATTAGATTTTCCTGTAGAGGCAATGAGGTGAACTATCTCTATACTTAACTCGGGTAGCAACTTTTACCGTGCTCTGGGGTGCCACCTCCACCAAACCCAGAGTATATCTATGCTTCTACTGTGTTGTGTCTGTCTGTTCCCAGGTCTGATTGGTACACCGACCCAGTTGTTCCAGCCACACGTGAACCCTTGTCTGTAAAGACCGAGGGGGGGGGAGGCACGTTACACAAAGCCCTCCCCCACCAGACCCAGTAACCCATACATCAGTTACTGTGGGGATGAGTGACTATCCAAGAGTCACCCGGCCGACGCCTCACGTCACTATACGAGGTTGTCAGGGCCAGCAAGCTGTCCACATATAGCAGTCACCGGAGGTGCCATACAACGCCAGGGTAGCTGTCTCGAGATCACCACTACCCACCTGCTGCGTCATCAAGACTGCAGCCATTCCAGCAGTGTTGGAGGAGAGGGCAAGAAAATGGAAAGCAAGTAGCAGTACTGAAGAGTCTCGCCGGAAGATTAATGACTACGTCATCTGATGCAACAGGAACGCGGAACTAAGGCGGTCACAGGAGGAAGGCACGGTCTGTCCCTACAGAGTTCTGGGACTCGCCAATAGAAGGTCGCAAAAATTGCCTCCTTTGGCCTAAAGTCGTCGGTACGAGGGTATACACAGTTGGTGTTTACGGCCTAGTAACCTGGTGACATCAAGAAACGCCTGAGATGACGTGAGCAATGATGGAAGACGAGATTCACCTGTCATGCAAACAAGCAACTCACCTCTACGACCCTCTGACACCACTCCTGTTACGAGACACCGCTGGTACATCCAGTCCTGCTCTGCTGTGGTCATCTGCGACGTTAAGTTTGAAGGGTACATCAAGACTGCCGTGTGAACTGTCGGGAGCAAGATCAATGGCCGAAGTAACAGTATTCTACAGCTGTCACTTGGCACTCCGCTCTACTACACTCTGTCGTCATTCAAGACTACCGGGTGGTAGTCTTGAATCATCGTCAGCGACTACATTTAGCGTCCATCAGCATCGATTTTTTTTCTCGACTACTCAATATGAACAATTGGTACAAACGACAAAGTTGGCTCTGAACATCTGTGTAAAGACTATCTGGACACTTTTGTTTAAATGTTGAAAAACAATTTAGAATCACGATGCTTTATAAATGTTGAAAAACAGATTTAGAATGGCAATACCTTATAAATGTTGAAAACAGATTTAAAATAATTATTCTGGTATAATGATATAATGTATAATGAAATTCTACTCTATAAATTGGTCAGTAATTAAAATCGATGCCCTGTGTAATTGTCTAAGCCCAGAACAAACGGTTATGAAAAATATTGTGTGCTATTTTTTTTTCAGAATGTTTGAACACAGGAGAGGCGGACCAATACAAACATTGACACGCTTATAGGGAGTGCGAACACTTGGCTGTACAGTCAGCTGAAACCTGTGATATAGTTATAGGAATTTTTATATATATTTTAGATACATGTAATAAACATTAGGTGTGTTCCTTAACATGTCAAGGTTGACATTGGTTCGGGAGTGGATAGTACACGGATGTGAGCTTGATAGTTCAGTATTACGCTCCCGGATGACTGAGAGTTCAGTCTGTAGTTAAGACTTTTATGTTTTATGTTTGAGCTCGGTATGTCTGACTCTAGAGGACACTTGAGCTTGGTTAGTAAAGAGCCAAGAGATTTTAATAGCTAGTCTTTGCTATTAGAGTAGGGACATGTTATTTAGCTATGTCAGTAAGGATAGGATGTATGTTTCCTGATGTTGGAGGATTGCTGTCAGTTGACAGCTGAGAAATTTATGAATTTGAACATGTTTATTATGATGTTGTTGGACAATCTAATGATTGTCAAATTTTCTTAGTTAGGTTAACTTTTGTTTGTGGCATGAGTTGAGTTGTGGGTTTGGATACTAAACCTCATTATTTTGAACAAATTTACAAGGTTTACTAAGTGCTTGTGTGGGGGAGTTGTAACAAACTAGGTTTGTTGTAAGAATTATCCAGAATGTTTTATCTACACATGGGAGAATGGGAAGCTGGTCCCACGTGTGTTGACCCGGGACCTGACCTCAGGGAATTGGCGGTGAAAATAACTGGCGCCTTTGTTCACAAGTTTTGTATAATGAATCATTCTATAGTATTCACTTATTTAGAGAAATTAGCCTTCATTCATTTTGTATTCAAATTGTATTGTATAGTATTACTGTTTATATTATCAAGAGTATTCTAATTATTAGGAGAATGAGTTAAGTCACCATCAGTGACGTCACGAACCGTGACTAGGCCGTAGCGTGGAGTGACCCTTGCGGTCACAGGTCAGCAGAGTTTCCACATTCAGTAATTTCTCAAAGGTCAAATAGCCATTTTGTAATCGGGAATAGCTCTTCCTTAATATGCTTGTGTAATTTAACTTCAGTTAAAATAATTCAACCAATCTGGATCATTCAGTGCAACAGAGGTTGTTAAAACTTAAGCCTTGTAAGTAACTTAAACGAAGCGGAAGAATACCGTGCTCTGGCTTCTGTGTGGAGCAGGGCAAGGGAAAGACAGTGTGGTATCCGGAGCAAGGCCGTGAGGTGTCCACTCCACCTCCTCTCCAGACCAGCAGTCCACCGCTGGTCGTCTATAGAAGGTAAAGTTTGCTCAGAGTTTTTGTATAGGGAATAGGTCAACTCATTGCCAGGGAGTGTTCAGTTTAGGAAGTGTTCAATTTCTTAGATTTTGTTTTAGTTGTTGAATAAATTAATTAGTTAGTAATTTGCATTTTCATTATTTCCATGTGTGTTATATTTATGTGAAGTGGTCCGTACTACGTGGGTAGCCTCAGAGGCCGAGTTGAATTGGGCGCCGAGTCTAACCCCGAATCGGAATTCATCATTCCCGTTGATTTTTAATTAATTCCACACTTAAGATCCTAGTTTATATGTTACTAGTGGGGATCAAGCGCCAAGGTTGATTGATTAGCATGATCGATGCAGACCACGATCATTGCTCAGTGTAACTGGTCTGGTGGTGGCGGCGAAGGCGATTCTAGAGCTATGCTAGAAGTCTATTTCACGTCATACGGGTTGTAGAATCTTAAGTCGGTCAATCGTCTTAAGACCACGTGGCGTGGGGTCTGCTAAAAGTGAAAGTTTTAGGGTCCCTTAGAAAGAGAACAAACGTTAGAATACAGGTACAGAGAGAAAGAGGGGGTAAAGAGACTCATAGAACCCCCTCCCCGCCCGTGTTACAATAAGTCGGTCAATCGCCTTAAGACCACATGGCATGGGGTTGGGTAAAAGTGAAAGTTTTAGGGTCCCTTAGAAAGAGAACAAACATTGTACTACACCACGCTACTACGCCACGCTACTACTCCAGACTACTGCATCACGCTTCTACACCAGGCTACTACATCATGCTACTACACCAGGCTATTACTCCAAGCTACTACACCATGCTACTACACCATGCTACTACACCACGCTTCTAAATCATGCTACTACACCACGCTACTACTCTAGGCTATTACACCGGGCTACTACTCTAGGCTATTACACCGGGCTACTACTCTAGGCTATTACACCGGGCTACTACTCTAGGCTATTACACCGGGCTACTACTCTAGGCTATTACACCGGGCTACTACTCTAGGCTATTACACCGGGCTACTACTCTAGGCTATTACACCAGGCTACTACTCTAGGCTATTACACCGGGCTACTACTCTAGGCTATTACACCAGGCTACTACTCTAGGCTATTACACCAGGCTACTACTCTAGGCTATTACACCGGGCTACTACTCTAGGCTATTACACCAGGCTACTACTCTAGGCTATTACACCAGGCTACTACTCTAGGCTATTACACCAGGCTACTACTCTAGGCTATTACACCAGGCTACTACTCTAGGCTATTACACCAGGCTACTACTCTAGGCTATTACACCAGGCTACTACTCTAGGCTATTACACCAGGCTACTACTCTAGGCTATTACACCAGGCTACTACTCTAGGCTATTACACCAGGCTACTACTCTAGGCTATTACACCGGGCTACTACTCTAGGCTATTACACCAGGCTACTCCGTCACGCTACAACCCTAGGCTACTACATCATGCTACCAGCAACAACACCACCAACAACACCATAACCACCACACTACTATATGACGCCACTACATCATGCTACGACACCACGCTACTACACCAGGTTACTACACCAGGTTACTACACCAGTCTACTACACCAGGCTACTGCATCACGCTACTACGCCAGGCTACTACATCATTCTACTACACCTGGCTACTACACCAAGTTACTACACCATGCTACTGCACCACGCTACTACACCAGGCTACTACACCAGTCTACTACACCACGCTACTACACCACGCTACTACACCAGGCTACTACTCCAGGCTACTACACCAGGCTACTACACCAGGTCACTACACCAAGCTACTACACCAGGTTACTACACATGCACCTAAACCACGCTACTACACCAGTCTACTACACCAGTCTACTACACCAGGCTACTACACCACGCCACTACACCACGCTACTACACCAGGCTACTACACCAGCCCACTACACCAGGCCACTGCACCAGGCTACTACACCACACTACTACACCACACCACTCCACCAAGCCACTACACCTTGCCACTATACCATGCCACTACACCAAACTACTACACCACGCTACTGCACTAGGCAAGCAACACCACCACCATCACCACCACCATCAACACCACCACCACCAACACCACCACCACCAACACCACCACCAGCAACACCACCACCACGCTACTACACCACACTACTACACCATGCCACTACACCATACTACTATAACCACGCTAGTACCCCATGCTACTACCCCAGGCTACTACACACTACTACACCAGGGTACAACACCAGGCTACTACACCACACTACTACACCAGGATACTACACCACGCCAATTCACCATGCCCCTACACCAGGCAACTACATCACGCTACTACACCATGCCACTACACCACTACACCACTACTACACCGGGCCACTACATCATGCTACTACACCAGGCTACTCCACAAGGCTACTACACCAGGCTACTCCACAAGGCTACTACACCAGGCTACTACACCAGGCTACTCCACAAGGCTTCTACACCAGGCTACTCCACAAGGCTACTACACCAGGCTACTACACCAGGCTACTCCACAAGGCTACTACATCAGGCTACTACACCAGGCTACTCCACAAGGCTACTACACCAGGCTACTCCACAAGGCTACTACATCAGGCTACTACACCAGGCTACTCCACAAGGCTACTACACCAGGCTACTTCACCATGCTACTACACCAGGCTACTACACCATGCCACTACACCAGGCTACTACACCATGCTACTACACCAGGCTACTACACCATGCCACTACACCAGGATACTACACAAGGCTACTACACCAGGCTACTACACCATGCTACTACACCAGGCTACTACACCATGCCACTACACCAGGCCATTACACTACGCTACTACAAACGAAAAATGAATAAAAATGATGAACAGATATTTATTATGATTCTTTTTTCATTTTACTAAATGTAGAAATATAATTTTCTTATTTTTACATTTCCTATTTTATTCATATTTTAACATTTTAACTTCAAACACTTTATAAAGGTGTCACAAATTTTAAAATTAGGGTTAGGTACGAAGGTTTTGGTTATAAGTTCCGGAAACCTATTTAATTCCACACAATTGTTTCCTGAGAGGAGAGTAACTGTAGGAGACACGGTCAAAGGGAGCAACTGGAGGAGACACGGTCAAGGGGAGCAACTGGAGGTGACACGGTCAAGGGGAGCAACTGGAGGAGACACGGTCAAGGGGAGCAACTGGAGGTGACACGGTCGAGGTTAGTACCTGGAGGCGACACGGTCAAGGGGAGCAACTGGAGGTGACACGGTCAAGGGGAGCAACTGGAGGAGACACGGTCAAGGGGAGCAACTAGAGGAGACAATGTCAAGGGGAGTAACTGGAGGTGACACGGTCGAGGTTAGTACCTGGAGGCGACACGGTCAAGGGGAGCAACTGGAGGTGACACGGTCAAGGGGAGCAACTGGAGGAGACACGGTCAAGGGGAGCAACTGGAGGAGACACGGTCAAGGGGAGCAACTGGAGGAGACACGGTCAAGGGGAGCAACTGGAGGAGACACGGTCAAGGGGAGCAACTGGAGGTGACACGGTCAAGGGGAGCAACTGGAGGAGACACGGTCAAGGGGAGCAACTGGAGGAGACACGGTCAAGGGGAGCAACTGGAGGAGACACGGTCAAGGGGAGCAACTGGAGGAGACACGGTCAAGGGGAGCAACTAGAGGAGACAATGTCAAGGGGAGCGACTGGAAGCGACACGGTCAAGGGGAGTAACTGGAGGAGACACGATCAAGGGTAGCGACTGTAGGAGACACGGTCAAGGGTAGCGACTGTAGGAGACACGGTCAAGGGGAGCGACTGTAGGAGACACGGTCAAGGGTAGCGACTGTAGGAGACACGGTCAAGGGTAGCGACTGTAGGAGACACGGTCAAGGGTAGCGACTGTAGGAGACACGATCAAGGGTAGCGACTGGGGAGACACGGTCAAGGGGAGCGACTGTAGGAGACACGGTCAAGGGTAGCGACTGTAGGAGACACGGTCAAGGGTAGCGACTGTAGGAGACACGGTCAAGGGTAGCGACGGTAGGAGACACGGTCAAGGGTAGCGACTGTAGGAGACACGGTCAAGGGGAGCGACTGGGGGAGACACGGTCAAGGGTAGCGACTGTAGGAGACACGGTCAAGGGTAGCGACTGTAGGAGACACGGTCAAGGGTAGCGACTGTAGGAGACACGGTCAAGGGTAGCGACTGTAGGAGACACGGTCAAGGGGAACAACTGGAGGAGACACGGTCAAGGGGAACAACTGTAGGAGACACGGTCAAGGGTAGCGACTGTAGGAGACACGGTCAAGGGGAGCGACTGTAGGAGACACGGTCAAGGGGAACAAATGGAGGAGACACGGTCAAGGGGAACAACTGGAGGAAACACGGTCAAGGGGAACAACTGTAGGAGACACTGTCAAGGGGAACAACTGGAGGAGACACGGTCAAGGGTAGCGACTGTAGGAGACACGGTCAAGGGGAGCGACTGGGGGAGGCACGGTCAAGGGTAGCGACTGTAGGAGACACGGTCAAGGGTAGCGACTATAGGAGACACGGTCAAGGGTAGCGACTGTAGGAGACACGGTCAAGGGTAGCGACTGTAGGAGACACGGTCAAGGGGAGCGACTGGGGGAGACACGGTCAAGGGTAGCGACTGTAGGAGACACGGTCAAGGGTAGCGACTGGAGGAGACACGGTCAAGGGGAACAACTGGAGGAGACACGGTCAAGGGTAGCGACTGTAGGAGACATGGTCAAGGGGAGCGACTGTAGGAGACACGGTCAAGGGGAACACTGGAGGAGACACGGTCAAGGGGAACAACTGGAGGAGACACGGTCAAGGGTAGCGACTGTAGGAGACACGGTCAAGGGGAACAACTGTAGGAGACACGGTCAAGGGTAGCGACTGTAGGAGACACGGTCAAGGGGAGCGACTGTAGGAGACACGGTCAAGGGGAACAACTGGAGGAGACACGGTCAAGGGTAGCGACTGGAGGAGACACGGTCAAGGGTAGCGACTGGAGGAGACACGGTCAAGGGGAGCGACTGGAGGAGACACGGTCAAGGGTAGCCACTGTAGGAGACACGGTCAAGGGTAGCGACTGTAGGAGACACGGTCAAGGGTAGCGACTGTAGGAGACACGGTCAAGGGTAGCGACTGTAGGAGACACGGTCAAGGGTAGCGACTGTAGGAGACACGGTCAAGGGTAGCGACTGTAGGAGACACGGTCAAGGGTAGCGACTGTAGGAGACACGGTCAAGGGTAGCGACGGTAGGAGACACGGTCAAGGGTAGCGACTGTAGGAGACACGGTCAAGGGTAGCGACTGTAGGAGACACGGTCAAGGGTAGCGACTGTAGGAGACACGGTCAAGGGTAGCGACTGTAGGAGACACGGTCAAGGGTAGCGACTGTAGGAGACACGGTCAAGGGTAGCGACTGTAGGAGACACGGTCAAGGGTAGCGACTGTAGGAGACACGGTCAAGGGTAGCGACTGTAGGAGACACGGTCAAGGGGAGCGACTGGAGGAGACACGGTCAAGGGTAGCGACTGTAGGAGACACGGTCAAGGGTAGCGACTGTAGGAGACACGGTCAAGGGTAACGACTGGAGGAGACACGGTCAAGGGTAGCGACTGTAGGAGACACGGTCAAGGGTAGCGACTGTAGGAGACACGGTCAAGGGTAGCGACTGTAGGAGACACGGTCAAGGGTAGCGACTGTAGGAGACACGGTCAAGGGGAACAACTGGAGGAGACACGGTCAAGGGTAGCGACTGTAGGAGACACGGTCAAGGGGAGCGACTGTAGGAGACACGGTCAAGGGGAACAACTGGAGGAGACACGGTCAAGGGGAACAACTGGAGGAGACACGGTCAAGGGTAGCGACTGTAGGAGACACGGTCAAGGGGAACAACTGTAGGAGACACGGTCAAGGGTAGCGACTGTAGGAGACACGGTCAAGGGAGCGACTGTAGGAGACACGGTCAAGGGGAACAACTGGAGGAGACACGGTCAAGGGTAGCGACTGGAGGAGACACGGTCAAGGGTAGCGACTGGAGGAGACACGGTCAAGGGGAGCGACTGGAGGAGACACGGTCAAGGGTAGCGACTGTAGGAGACACGGTCAAGGGTAGCGACTGTAGGAGACACGGTCAAGGGTAGCGACTGTAGGAGACACGGTCAAGGGTAGCGACGGTAGGAGACACGGTCAAGGGTAGCGACTGTAGGAGACACGGTCAAGGGTAGCGACTGTAGGAGACACGGTCAAGGGTAGCGACTGTAGGAGACACGGTCAAGGGTAGCGACTGTAGGAGACACGGTCAAGGGTAGCGACTGTAGGAGACACGGTCAAGGGTAGCGACTGTAGGAGACACGGTCAAGGGTAGCGACTGTAGGAGACACGGTCAAGGGTAGCGACTGTAGGAGACACGGTCAAGGGTAGCGACTGTAGGAGACACGGTCAAGGGGAGCGACTGGAGGAGACACGGTCAAGGGTAGCGACTGTAGGAGACACGGTCAAGGGTAGCGACTGTAGGAGACACGGTCAAGGGTAGCGACTGTAGGAGACACGGTCAAGGGTAGCGACTGTAGGAGACACGGTCAAGGGTAGCGACTGTAGGAGACACGGTCAAGGGGAACAACTGGAGGAGACACGGTCAAGGGTAGCGACTGTAGGAGACACGGTCAAGGGGAGCGACTGTAGGAGACACGGTCAAGGGGAGCGACTGTAGGAGACACGGTCAAGGGTAGCGACTGTAGGAGACACGGTCAGGGTAGTGACTGGAGGAGACACGGTCAAGGGTAGCGACTGTAGGAGACACGGTCAAGGGTAGCGACTGTAGGAGACACGGTCAAGGGTAGCGACTGTAGGAGACACGGTCAAGGGTAGCGACTGTAGGAGACACGGTCAAGGGTAGCGACTGTAGGAGACACGGTCAAGGGTAGCGACTGTAGGAGACACGGTCAAGGGTAGCGACTGTAGGAGACACGGTCAAGGGTAGCGACTGTAGGAGACACGGTCAAGGGAGCGACTGGAGGAGACACGGTCAAGGGTAGCGACTGTAGGAGACACGGTCAAGGGTAGCGACTGTAGGAGACACGGTCAAGGGTAGCGACTGTAGGAGACACGGTCAAGGGTAGCGACTGTAGGAGACACGGTCAAGGGGAACAACTGGAGGAGACACGGTCAAGGGGAACACTGGAGGAGACACGGTCAAGGGTAGCGACTGTAGGAGACACGGTCAAGGGTAGCGACTGTAGGAGACACGGTCAAGGGTAGCGACTGTAGGAGACACGGTCAAGGGTAGCGACTGTAGGAGACACGGTCAAGGGTAGCGACTGTAGGAGACACGGTCAAGGGTAGCGACTGTAGGAGACACGGTCAAGGGGAACAACTGGAGGAGACACGGTCAAGGGTAGCGACTGTAGGAGACACGGTCAAGGGAGCGACTGTAGGAGACACGGTCAAGGGGAGCGACTGTAGGAGACACGGTCAAGGGTAGCGACTGTAGGAGACACGGTCAAGGGTAGCGACTGGAGGAGACACGGTCAAGGGTAGCGACTGTAGGAGACACGGTCAAGGGTAGCGACTGTAGGAGACACGGTCAAGGGTAGCGACTGTAGGAGACACGGTCAAGGGTAGCGACTGTAGGAGACACGGTCAAGGGTAGCGACTGTAGGAGACACGGTCAAGGGTAGCGACTGTAGGATACACAGTCAAGGGTAGCGACTGTAGGAGACACGGTCAAGGGTAGCGACTGTAGGAGACACGGTCAAGGGGAGCGACTGGAGGAGACACGGTCAAGGGTAGCGACTGTAGGAGACACGGTCAAGGGTAGCGACTGTAGGAGACACGGTCAAGGGTAGCGACTGTAGGAGACACGGTCAAGGGTAGCGACTGTAGGAGACACGGTCAAGGGGAACAACTGGAGGAGACACGGTCAAGGGGAACAACTGGAGGAGACACGGTCAAGGGTAGTGACTGTAGGAGACACGGTCAAGGGGAACAACTGTAGGAGACACGGTCAAGGGTAGCGACTGTAGGAGACACGGTCAAGGGAGCGACTGTAGGAGACACGGTCAAGGGGAACAACTGGAGGAGACACGGTCAAGGGTAGCGACTGGAGGAGACACGGTCAAGGGTAGCGACTGGAGGAGACACGGTCAAGGGAGCGACTGGAGGAGACACGGTCAAGGGTAGCGACTGTAGGAGACACGGTCAAGGGTAGCGACTGTAGGAGACACGGTCAAGGGTAGCGACTGTAGGAGACACGGTCAAGGGTAGCGACTGTAGGAGACACGGTCAAGGGTAGCGACTGTAGGAGACACGGTCAAGGGTAGCGACTGTAGGAGACACGGTCAAGGGTAGCGACTGTAGGAGACACGGTCAAGGGTAGCGACTGTAGGAGACACGGTCAAGGGTAGCGACTGTAGGAGACACGGTCAAGGGTAGCGACTGTAGGAGACACGGTCAAGGGTAGCGACTGTAGGAGACACGGTCAAGGGTAGCGACTGTAGGAGACACGGTCAAGGGTAGCGACTGTAGGAGACACGGTCAAGGGTAGCGACTGTAGGAGACACGGTCAAGGGGAGCGACTGGAGGAGACACGGTCAAGGGTAGCGACTGTAGGAGACACGGTCAAGGGTAGCGACTGTAGGAGACACGGTCAAGGGTAGCGACTGTAGGAGACACGGTCAAGGGTAGCGACTGTAGGAGACACGGTCAAGGGTAGCGACTGTAGGAGACACGGTCAAGGGAACAACTGGAGGAGACACGGTCAAGGGTAGCGACTGTAGGAGACACGGTCAAGGGGAGCGACTGTAGGAGACACGGTCAAGGGGAGCGACTGTAGGAGACACGGTCAAGGGTAGCGACTGTAGGAGACACGGTCAAGGGTAGTGACTGGAGGAGACACGGTCAAGGGTAGCGACTGTAGGAGACACGGTCAAGGGTAGCGACTGTAGGAGACACGGTCAAGGGTAGCGACTGTAGGAGACACGGTCAAGGGTAGCGACTGTAGGAGACACGGTCAAGGGTAGCGACTGTAGGAGACACGGTCAAGGGTAGCGACTGTAGGATACACGGTCAAGGGTAGCGACTGTAGGAGACACGGTCAAGGGTAGCGACTGTAGGAGACACGGTCAAGGGTAGCGACTGTAGGAGACACGGTCAAGGGTAGCGACTGTAGGAGACACGGTCAAGGGGAGCGACTGTAGGAGACACGGTCAAGGGGACGACTGGAGGAGACACGGTCAAGGGGAACAACTGGAGGAGACACGGTCAAGGGGAACAACTGGAGGAGACACGGTCAAGGGTAGCGACTGTAGGAGACACGGTCAAGGGTAACAACTGTAGGAGACACGGTCAAGGGTAGCGACTGTAGAGACACGGTCAAGGGAGCGACTGTAGGAGACACGGTCAAGGGTAGCGACTGTAGGAGACACGGTCAAGGGTAGCGACTGAGGAGACACGGTCAAGGGTAGCGACTGGAGGAGACACGGTCAGGGGAGCGACTGTAGGAGACACGGTCAAGGGTAGCGACTGTAGGAGACACGGTCAAGGGTAGCGACTGTAGGAGACACGGTCAAGGTAGCGACTGTAGGAGACACGGTCAAGGGTAGCGACTGTAGGAGACACGGTCAAGGGTAGCGACTGTAGGAGACACGGTCAAGGGTAGCGACTGTAGGAGACACGGTCAAGGGTAGCGACTGTAGGAGACACGGTCAAGGGTAGCGACTGTAGGAGACACGGTCAAGGGTAGCGACTGTAGGAGACACGGTCAAGGGTAGCGACTGTAGGAGACACGGTCAAGGGTAGCGACTGTAGGAGACACGTCAAGGGTAGCGACTGTAGGAGACACGGTCAAGGGGAGCGACTGGAGGAGACACGGTCAAGGGTAGCGACTGTAGGAGACACGGTCAAGGGTAGCGACTGTAGGAGACACGGTCAAGGTAGCGACTGTAGGAGACACGGTCAAGGTAGCGACTGTAGGAGACACGGTCAAGGGTAGCGACTGTAGGAGACACGGTCAAGGGGAACAACTGGAGGAGCCGGTCAAGGGTAGCGACTGTAGGAGACACGGTCAAGGGGAGCGACTGTAGGAGACACGGTCAGGGAGCGACTGTAGGAGACACGGTCAAGGGTAGCGACTGTAGGAGACACGGTCAAGGGTATGACTGGAGGACACGGTCAAGGGTAGCGACTGTAGGAGACACGGTCAAGGGTAGCGACTGTAGGAGACACGGTCAAGGGTAGCGACTGTAGGAGACACGGTCAAGGGTAGCGACTGTAGGAGACACGGTCAAGGGTAGCGACTGTAGGAAACACGGTCAAGGGTAGCGACTGTAGGAGACACGGTCAAGGGTAGCGACTGTAGGATACACAGTCAAGGGTAGCGACTGTAGGAGACACGGTCAAGGGTAGCGTGTAGGAGACACGGTCAAGGGTAGCGACTGTAGGAGACACGTCAAGGGTAACGACTGTGGAGACACGGTCAAGGGTAGCGACTGTAGGAGACACGGTCAAGGGTAGCGACTGTAGGAGACACGGTCAAGGGTAGCGACTGTAGGAGACACGGTCAAGGGTAGCGACTGTAGGAACACGGTCAAGGGTAGCGACTGTAGAGACACGGTCAAGGGTAGCGACTGTAGGAGACACGTCAAGGGTAGCGACTGTAGGAGACACGTCAAGGGTAGCGACTGTAGGAGACACGGTCAAGGGTAGCGACTGTAGGAGACACGGTCAAGGTACGACTGTAGGAGACCGGTCAAGTGTAGCGACTGTAGGAGACACGGTCAAGGTAGCGACTGTAGGAGACACGGTCAAGGGTAGCGACTGTAGGAGACACGGTCAAGGGTATCGACTGTAGGAGACACGGTCAAGGGTAGCGACTGTAGGAGACACGGTCAAGGGTAGCGACTGTAGGAGACACGGTCAAGGGTAGCGACTACAATTTGAATATAAAATGAATGAAGGTTAATTTCTCTAAATAAATGAATACTATAGAATGATTCATTATACGAAACTTGTGCACAAAGGCGTCAATTATTTCACCGCAAATTCCCTCAGGGGGCTGCTCCCGGGGTCACCACGTGGTCCAGCTTCCCCTTCTCCCTTGTAGATAAAACACTCTGGATAATTCTTACAACAAACCTAGTTTGTTACAACATTTCCAAAGCATCCTGCATGGGAAAAGTATTGCAGAAATGTAAAATTATTGTTTGGGATGAATGCACAATGGTCAATATAAAATCACTCGAGGCTCTTGATCAATCTTTGCAAGTTTTGCTGGAAACATCAGATCTTTCGGAACGCATTAATACTGCTTGCAGGAGATTTCATT
>WNGS01169280.1:50458-69087 GCA_020271785.1 Procambarus virginalis
CAAACATTTCCTGTAATTCCTCTACACAAGTCCGTCGACACTGTTGAGAAAGCAGATGAAGCGCTTAGTTATCCAACAGAATTTTTTAATTCACTCGATCTGCCAGGGATACCATCACACGTATGGCAATTGAAAATCTGCGTGCCAATTATCATGTTGCGAAATATCAATCAGCTGAAGCTTTGCAACGCCACGAGCCTTGCAGTAAAAAGATTAATCAGCAACGTCGTAGAAGCAACAATCCTGAAAGGACCTTTCAAAGGTGAAGATGTCCTCATTCCTCGCATTCCTATGATTCCAACAGATATGCCATTTCAATTTAAGATATTGTAATTTCCAATTCGATTTGCGTTTGCAATCACCATCAGCAAAGCTCAGGGCCAATCCTTAGAATTGTGCAGTTTATATCTAGACACGGAATGCTTCTCATAGGCACAATTATATGTTGCGTGTTCTATAGTCGGCAAGCCAGACAATCTCTATATCTCCACAGACAATGGAACAACAAAACATATTTTATACCCACAAGCATTGTGAAATTAAACATATTTGAAACGTGCTTTCTCTTTCTTTCTTTTCCATTTAACCAGACAGAGCCTCAGCAATGCGTGGCGTGTACAGCTAGTTGCAAATAAAATTTGTCTTCATCTTGAAAACATAAATTAATAATTGAGTCGCAACATTGTTTTATAAATGGCCGTTCATGTTTAACAAATTTGTTATCTTTTTATTCTAGCATACTTGAGGCAGTTGATAGCAGCAAGGGTTGTGATGTTGTGTAACTTGACTTTAGCAAAGCTTTTGATACAGTGCCACATGAAAGACTGATTAAAAAGATAGAGGCTCATGGTATTAGGGGTGCTATATTACGCTTAAGCTAGCGCATGGATATACCAAAGGAAACAGAGAGTTAGTATAAATGGAGTCAAGTCAGAGTGGGAAAATGTTGTAAGTGGAGTGCCTTAAGGCTCTGTCCTGGGACCTCTGTTGTTTATAATATATATAAATGATTTAGATTCAGGTTTGAGTAGCATCATTTGCAAATTTGCCGATGATACAAAAATCAGTAGGAAATTCACACGGAAAAAGACTCACTATCACTTCAAGTTGATCTAAATAGGGTTTTGAAATGGTCAAAGGATTGGCAGATGCAGTTTAATGCTGATAAATGTAAAGTTCTGAGACTAGGTAATGATGATAGAGTCACAAGATACAAGCTAGACGGTGTTGAGATTGCGAAGTCGGATTGCGAAAGGGATCTGGGAGTTATGATTAATAAGAATTTAAAACAAAGAATCAATTCATGAATGTTCTAATAAGGCAAATAGGACACTGGGATTTATTAATCGAAGCGTTAGTAACAAGACACCTGGTGTGGTTCTTCAGCTGTATCTACTGATCCGTCTGTGAAGTAAATGAAGATGTCGGATGCCATGTTTGCTTCTATATGCATCTGTGCAATGTTACGTAGCAGACGAGGATTTGTCTGGTTCTTTTTTCCTTCAATAACCATAATCTTAAAGTCTGCTGGCAGAGATTCCCAAGGCTTGCATAACAAAGTCTGCATGTATTTCGTCGACACCCTTCTCAGTGACTGTGTTTGTTATATCGAATGTATTGATGGTGTTTACCGCACAATGAGTCCACCTGTTGCTATTGGTGGCTCTTCTGTCCAGAGTTAGTGCTCCAGTGATTATATCTTTAAGTGAACTGATTCTAGGTCAACGAGTCACGAGGCTGGCAGTGCTGCACGAGTCAACGCGTAGGCTGCCAATGCTGCACGAGTCTCCCTGGAGGGTGGCTGTGCTGCACGAGTCACCCTGGAAACTGGCACTGCTGCACGAGTCACCCTGGAAACTGGCACTGCTGCACGAGTCTCCTTGCAGGCTGGCAGTGCTGCGTGAGTCTCCATGTAAACAGGCAGTTCCGCACGAGTCACCGTGGAAACTGGCAGTGTTGCACGAATTACCTTGGAAAGTGGCAGTGCTGTTCAAGTAAACCTGGAGGCTGGTAGTGTTGCACGACTCATCCTGGAAACTGGCAGTGCTGTTCGAGTAAACCTGGAGGCTGGTAGTGTTGCACGAGTCACCCTGGAAACTGGCAGTTCTGCACGAGTCACCTTGGAAACTGGTAGTGTTGCACGAGTCACCCTGGAAACTTTCAGTGTTGCACGAGCCAACCTGGAGGTTGGCAGTGATACACGAGTCACCCTGGAGGCTGGCAGTGCTGCACGAGTCACACTGGAAACTGGCAGTGCTGAAAGAGTCACCCTGGAAACTGGCAGTGTTGCACGAGTCACCCTGGAAACTGGCAGTGCTGCGCGAGTCTCCCTGGAGGCTGGCAGTGCTGCGCGAGTCTCCATGTAAACTGGCAGTTCTGCACGAGTCACTTTTAAAACCGGCAGTGTTGCACGATTCAACCTTGAAACTGGCAGTGTTGCACGAGCCAACCTGGAGGTTTGCAGTGATACACGAGTCACCCTGGAGGCTGGCAGTGCTGTACGATTCAATCTAGAGGTTTGCAGTGATACACGAGTCACCCTGGAGGCTGGCAGTGCTGCACGATTCAATCTAGAGGTTTGCAGTGATACACGAGTCACCCTAGAGGCTGGCAGTGCTGCACGAGCCACCCTGGAGTCTGGCAGTGTTGCACGAGCCAACCTGGAGGTTGGCAGTAATACACGAGTCACCCTTGAGGCTGGCAGTTCTGTACGATTCAATCTAGAGGTTTGTAGTGATACACGAGTCACCCTGGAGGCTGGCAGTGCTGCACGAGTTACCCTCGAGTCTCGCAGTGTTGCACGAGTCACCCTGAAGGCTGGCAGTGCTGCACGAGTCACGCTAGAGGCTGGCAGTGCTGCACAAGTCACCTCGGAGGCTGGCAGTGCTGCACGAATCAACGCGGAGGCTGGCAATGCTGCACGAGTCACCCTGGAGGCTGGCTGTGCTGCACGAGTCACCCTGAAAACTGGCACTGCTGCACGAGTATCCCTGGAGGCTGGCAATGCTGCACGAGTCTCTCTGGAAACTGGCAGTGTTGCACGAGTCACCCTGGAAACTGGCAGTGCTGTTCGAGTAAGCCTGGAGGCTGGCAGTGCTACACGAGTCACGCTAGAGGCTGGCAGTGCTGCACAAGTCACCTCGGAGGCTGGCAGTGCTGCACGAATCAACGCGGAGGCTGGCAATGCTGCACGAGTATCCCTGGAGGCTGGCAGTGCTGCACGAGTCACTCTGGAAGCTGACAGTTCTGCAGGAGTCACCTTGGAAACTGGCAGTGTTGCAAGAGTCACCCGGGAAATTGGCAGTGTTGCACGAGCCAACCTGGAGGTTAGCATTGGTACACGAGTCACCTGGAGGCTAGCAGTGCTGCACGAGTCAACCTGGAAGTTTGCAGTGATACACGAGTCACCCTTGAACCCAGCAGTGCTGCACGAGTCACTTTGTAGGCTGCCAGTGCTGCACGAGTCACCCTGGAGGTTGGCAGTGCTGCACGAGTCAACCTGGAAGCTTGCATTGATACACGAGTCACCCTTGAGGCCGACATTGCTGCACGAGTCACTCTGTAGGCTGCCAGTGCTCCATGTAAACTGGCAGTTCTGCATGAGTCACGCTGGAAACTGGCAGTGTTGCACGAGTTACCCTGGAAACTGGCAGTGCTCTTCGAGTAAACCTGGAGGCTGGTAGTCCTGCACGAGTCACCCTGGAAAATGGCAGTGCAGCTCGAGCAAACCTAAAGGTTGGCAGTGATACACGAGTCACCCTGGAGGCTGGTAGTGCAGCAGTAGTCAACCTGGAGTTTTGCAGTGATACACGAGTCACACTGGAAACTGGCAGTGCTGCACGAGTCTCCTTGGAGGCTGGCAGTGCTGCGCGAGACTCCATTTAAACTGGCAGTTCTGCACGAGTCACTCTTGCAGGCGAAGAGTCACAATAACAAGAGTCACAGGGAGTCACTCTTGAAACTGGCAGTGTTGCACGAGTCACCCTTGTAACTGTCAGTGCTGCACGAGTAAACCTGGAGGATGGTAGTGTTGCACGAGTCACCCTGGAGGCTGGCAGCTCTGCACGAGTCACCTTTGAAAGTGGCAGTGTTGCACGAGTCACCCTGGAAACTAGCAGTGTTACACGAGTCAACCTGGAGGTTGGCAGTGATACACGAGTCAACCTGGAGGCTGGCAGTGCGATACGAGTCAACCTAGAGGTTTGCAGTGATACACGAGTCACTATGTAGGCTGCCAGTGCTGCGCGAGTCACACTGGAGGATGGCAGTGCTTCACGAGTCACCCTGGAGGCTTGCAGTGCTGCACGAGTCACGCTAGAGGCTGGCTGTGCTGCACGAGTCACACTGGAGGCTGGCAGTGCTGCACGAGTCAATGCGGAGGCTGGCAATGCTGCACTAGCCAACCTGGAGGCTGGCTCTGCTGCATGAGTCACCCTGGAGGCTAACAGTGCTGCACGAGTCACCCCGGAGGCTAACAGTGCTGCACGAGTCTCCAAGTAAACTGGCAATTCTGCACGAGTCACTCTGAAAACTAGCAGTGCTGTTCGAGTAAACCTGGAGGCTGGTAGTGATGCATCGCCCATACATGAGTCATGCATGAGTCACCCTGGAAACTGGCAATCCTGCACGAGTCACCTTGGAAACTGGCAGTTTTGCACGAGTCACCCGGGAAACTGGCAGTGCTGCACGAGCCAACCTGAAGGTTGGCAGTGATATACGAGTCACTCTGGAGCCTGGCAGTGCTGCACAAGCCATTCTATAAACTGGCAGTGCTGCACGAATCAGCCTGGAGGCAGGCAGTGCTGCTCGAGTCACCCTGGAGGCTGGCAGTGCTGCCCGAGTCATGCAAGAGGCTGGCTGTGCTGCAGGAGTCACTCTGTATGCTGCCAGTGCTGCACGAGTCACCCCGGAGGCTGGCAGTGCTGCACGAGTCACGCTAGAAGCTGTTCGTGCTGCACGAGTCACTCTGGAGGCAGGAAGTGCTGAACGAGGCACCATAGAGGCTGGCAGTGCTGCACGTGTTATCCTGGAGGCTGTAAGTGCTGCATGAGTAACCCTAGAGGCTGGCAGTGCTGCACGAGTCACCCCTGAGGCTCACAGCACTGGTAGAGTCATCGTGTTGGCTGGCAATGCTGCACGAGTCACCCGGGAGGCTGGCAGTGCTGCAGTAGTCAACCTGGAGGTTTGCAGTGATACACGAGTCACCCTGGAGGCTGGCAGTGGTGCACGAGTCACACTGGAAACTGGCAGTGATGCAAGAGACACCCTGAAAACTGGCAGTGTTTTACGAGAGAACCATGGAAACTGGCAGTGCTGCACGAGTCTTCTTGGAGGCTGGTAGTTGTGCACGAGTCACTCTATAACACTGGCAGTGCTGCACGAGTCTTCTTGGAGGCTGGTAGTTCTGCACGAGTCACTCTTTAAAACTGGCAGTGCTGCACGAGTCACCCTTGAAACTGTCAGTGCTGCACGAGTAAACCTGGAGGCTTATAGTGCTGCTCGAGTCACCCTGGAAACTGGCAGTTCTGCACGAGTCACCCTGGAAGCTGGCAGTGTTGCACGAGACAACGTGGAGGCTGCCAGTGCTGCACGAGTCACCCCGGAGATTGGCAGTGCTGCACGAGTCACCCTGGAGGTTTGCTGTGCTACACGAGTCACCCTGGAAACTGGCACTGCTGCACGAGTCTCCCTGGAAGCTGGCAGTGCTGCGCAAGTCTCCATGTAAACTGGCAGTACTGCATGAGTTACCCTGGAAACTGGCAGTGCTCTTCGAGTAAACCTGGAGGCTGGTAGTCCTGCATGAGTCACCCTGGAAAATGGCAGTGCAGCACGAGCAAACCTAAAGGTTGGCAGTGATACACGAGTCACCCTGGAGGCTGGCAGTGCAGCAGTAGTCAACCTGGAGGTTAGCAGTGATACACGAGTCACACTGGTAACTGGCAGTGCTGCACGAGTCTCCTTGGAGGCTGGCAGTGCTGCGCGAGTCTCCATTTAAACTGGCAGTTCTGCACGAGTCACTCTTGAAACTGGCAGTGTTGCACGAGTCACTCTTGAAGCTGTCAGTGCTGCACGAGTAAACCTGGAGGATGGAAGTGTTGCACGAGTCACCCTGGAGGCTGGCAGTGTTACACGAGCCAACCTGGAGGGTGGCAGTGATACACGAGTCAACCTGAAGGCTGGCAGTGCGATACGAGTCAACCTAGAGGCTTGCAGTGATACACGAGTCACTATGTAGGCTGCCAGTGCTGCACGAGTCACACTGGAGGATGGCAGTACTTCACGAGTCACCCTGGAGGCTTGCAGTTCTGCACGAGTCACGCTAGTGGCTGGCTGTGCTGCACGAGTCACACTGGAGGCTGGCAGTGCTGCACGAGTCAATGCGGAGGCTGGCAATGCTGCACTAGCCAACCTGGAGGCTGGCTCTGCTGCATGAGTCACCCTGGAGGCTAACAGTGCTGCACGAGTCACCCCGGAGGCTAACAGTGCTGCACGAGTCTCCAAGTAAACTGGCAATTCTGCACGAGTCACTCTGGAAACTGGCAGTGCTGTTCGAGTAAACCTGGAGGCTGGTAGTGATGCATCGCCCATGCATGAGTCATGCATGAGTCACCCTGGAAACTGGCAATCCTGCACGAGTCACCTTGGAAACTGGCAGTTTTGAACGAGTCACCCGGGAAACTGGTAGTGCTGCACGAGCCAACCTGAAGGTTGGCAGTGATATACGAGTCACCCTGGAGCCTGGCAGTGCTGCACAAGTTATTCTATAAACTGGCAGTGGTGCACGAATCAGCCTGGAGGCAGGCAGTGCTGCTCGAGTCACCCTGGAGGCTGGCAGTGCTGCCCGAGCCATGCAAGAGGCTGGCTGTGCTGCAGGAGTCACTCTGTATGCTGCCAGTGCTGCACGAGTCACCCCGGAGGCTGGCAGTGCTGTACGAGTCACGCTAGCAGCTGTTCGTGCTGCACGAGTCAGTCTGGAGGCAGGAATTGCTGAACGAGTCACCATAGAGGCTGGCAGTGCTGCACGTGTTATCCTGGAGGCTGTAAGTGCTGCACGAGTCTCCCTGGAGGCTGGCAGTGTAGCGCGAGTCTCCATGTAAACTAGCAGTTTTGCACGAGTCAATCTGTAAACTAGCAGTTTTTCCCGAGTCACCCTGGAAACTGGCAGTACTGCTCGAGTAAACCTGGAGGTTGGTAGTGCTGCACGAGTTACCTTGGAGGCTGGCAGTGCTGCACGAGTCACCCTGGAGGCTGGTAGTGCTGCAAGAGTCACTCTTTATGCTGGCAGTGCTGCACGAGTCACCCTGGAGGCTGGCAGTGCTGCACGAGTCACGCTAGAGACTGACTGTGCTACACGAGTCACCCATGGAGGCTGGCAGTCCTGCACGAGTAACCCTAGAGGCTGGCAGTGCTGCACGAGTCACCCCTGAGGCTCACAGCGCTGGTAGAGTCATCGTGGTGGCTGGCAATGCTGCACGAGTCACCCGGGAGGCTGGCAGTGCTGCAGTAGTCAACCTGGAGGTTTGCAGTGATACACGAGTCACCCTGGAGGCTGGCAGTGGTGCACGAGTCACACTGGAAACTGGCAGTGTTTTACGAGAGAACCATGGAAACTGGCAGTGCTGCACGAGTCTTCTTGGAGGCTGGTAGTTGTGCACGAGTCACTCTATAACACTGGCAGTGCTGCACGAGTCTTCTTGGAGGCTGGTAGTTCTGCACGAGTCACTCTTTAAAACTGGCAGTGCTGCACGAGTCACCCTTGAAACTGTCAGTGCTGCACGAGTAAACCTGGAGGCTTGTAGTGCTGCTCGAGTCACCCTGGAAACTGGCAGTTCTGCACGAGTCACCCAGGAAGCTGGCAGTGTTGCACGAGACAACGTGGAGGTTGGCAGTGTTACACGAGTCACCCTGGAGGCTGTCAGTGCTGCACGAGTCACCATGGAGGCTGGCAGTGCTTCACGAGTCATGCTAGAGACTGGCTGTGCTTCACGAGTCACCCTAGAAGCTGGCAGTGCTGCACGAGTCACCCCGGAGGCTCGCAGTGCTGCTCGAGTCATCGTGGAGGCTAGCAATGCTGCACGAGTCACCCTGGAGGCTGGCAGTGCTGCACGAGTCACTCTGTAGGCTGCCAGTGCTCCACGAGTCACCCCTGTAGGATGGCAGTGCTGCACAAGTCACGCTAGAGGCTGGCTGTGCTGCACGAGTCTTCCTGGAAGCTGGCTGTGCTGCACGAGTCAACCTGTAGGCTGGCAGTGCTGCTCGAGACAACCTGGAAGCTGTCAGTGCTGCACGAGTCTTTCGTAGAGGCTAGCTGTGCTGGGCCACCACGAGCCACCCTGGAGACGGGTAGAGCTTTTACGAGTCACCCCAGAATATGGCAGGTCTGCACGAGTCACCCCTGGAAAATTGCATTGCTGCACGAGACTCCCTGAAGGCTGACAGTGATTCATGAGTCCCCATGGAGGCTGGCAGTGCTGTATGAGCCTCCCTGGAGATTGGCAGTGCTGAACGAGTCAACTGGAGGTTGGCTCGTTCAGGTTGGCTCAACCACACTGACACGAGTAACCATGGAGGGTTACAAGAGTCACCGTGGAAGCGGACAGTGTTACACAAGTCACCGAGGAGGCTGGCAGTGCGACACGAGTAAACCTAGAGGTGTGCAGTGATACACGAGTCACCTGGAGGCTGGCAGTGCTGCACAAGTCACTCTGTAGGCTGCCAGTGCTCCACGAGTCACCCCTGGAGCCTGGCTGTGCTGCACGAGTCTCCCTGGAGGCTAACAGTGCTGCACGCGTCACCCTAGAGGATGGCAGTGCTGCACGAGTCACCCCGGAGGCTGGCAGTGCTGCACGATTCTCCAAGTAAACTTGCAGTTCTGCACGAGTCACTCTGGAAACTGGCAGTGTTGCACTAATCACCCTGGAAACTGGCAGTGCTGTTCAATTAAATCTGGAGGCTGGTAGTGCTGCACGAGTCACCCTGGAAACTGGAGGTCCCGCACGAGTCACCCGGGAAACTGGAAGTGTTGCACGAGCCAACCTGGAGGTTGGCAGTGATACACGAGTCACCCCTGGAAAAGAGCACTGCTGCACGAGACTCCCTTAAGGCTGACAGTGCTTCATGAGTCACCATGGAGGCTGGCATTGCTACATGAATCACCCTGGAGCCTATCAGTGCTGCATGAATCTCCCTATAAAATTCACAGTGCTACACGAGTCAACCTGGAGGCTGACAGTGTTACACAAGTCCCCGTGGAGTCTGACAATGTTACACGAGTCACAGTGGAGGCTGGCAGTACTGCATAAGTCACCGTTGAGACTAGCAATGTTGCACGAGACAACCTGGAGCTTGGCAGTGTTACACGAGTCAACTTAGAAGCTGGCAGTGCTTAACGAGTCAACCTGGAGAATGGCAGTGATGCACGAGTCAACCCGGAGGCTGGCAGTGTTACACGAGTCAACCTGGAGGCTGGCAGTGCTGCACGAGTCGATGCGGAGGCTGGCAATGCTGCGGTAGTCACCCTGGAGGCTGGCTGTGCTGCATGAATCATCCTGGAAACTGTCACTGCTGCACGAGTCTCCCTGAAGGCTGGCAGTGCTGCGCGATTCTCCAAGTAAACTTGCAGTTCTGCACGAGTCACTCTGGAAACTGGCAATGTTGCACTAATCACCCTGGAAACTGGCAGTGCTGTTCAAGTAAATCTGGAGGCTGGTAGTGCTGCACGAGTCACCCTGGAAACTGGAGGTCCCGCACGAGTCACCCGGGAAACTGGAAGTGTTGCACGAGCCAACCTGGAGGTTGGCAGTGATACACGAGTCACCCCTGGAAAAGAGCACTGCTGCACGAGACTCCCTTAAGGCTGACAATGCTTCATGAGTCACCATGGAGGCTGGCATTGCTACATGAATCACCCTGGAGCCTATCAGTGCTGCATGAATCTCCCTATAAAATTCACAGTGCTACACGAGTCAACCTGGAGGCTGACAGTGTTACACAAGTCCCCGTGGAGTCTGACAATGTTACACGAGTCACAGTGGAGGCTGGCAGTACTGCATAAGTCACCGTTGAGACTAGCAATGTTGCACGAGACAACCTGGAGCTTGGCAGTGTTACACGAGTCAACTTAGAAGCTGGCAGTGCTTAACGAGTCAACCTGGAGAATGGCAGTGATGCACGAGTCAACCCGGAGGCTGGCAGTGCGATACGAGTCAACCTAGAGGTTTGCAGTGATACACGAGTCACTCTGTAGGCTACCAGTGCTGCACGAGTCACGTTGGAGGCTGGTAGTGCTCCACGAGTCACGCTAGAAGCTGTTTGCGCTGCACGAGTCTCCCTGGAGGCTGGCAGTGCTGCACTAGTCACCCTAGAGTCTGGCAGTGCTCCAAAAGTCACCCCGCAGGCTAGCAGTGCTGCACGAGTCAAAGCAGAAGCTGGCAATGCTGCACGAGTCACCCTGGAGTCTGGGTTTGCTGAACGAGTCACCGTGGAAACTGGCACTTCTGCACGAGTCTCCCTGGAGGCTGGCAGTGCTGCGCGATTCTCCAAGTAAACTGGCAGTTCTGCACGAGTCACTCTGGTGTAACACGGGACGGGGTTCTCTCTTCCTTCTTCCCCCTTTTTTCTCTCTTTACCCGTATTCTTTACTTTAGTTCTTAACCAAGGGACCCCAAGACTTTTACTCGAGCTGACTCCACGCCACGTGGTCTCAAGACGATTTACCGACTTGAGATTCTACAACCCGTATGACGTGAAAATAGACTTCTAGCAAAGTTCTAGGATCTCCTTTCTGCCGCCACCACCAGATCAAAAACCAACTGAACAATGATCGAGATCTGGATCGATCACACTAAACACTCAACCTTGGGGCTTGATTCCCCACTAGTAACCAATAACCTTTGATCTTATGTGTGGAATTAATTAAAATCAACAGGGATGATAATCCTGATTGGATGTGAATGATATACTCGGATTCGAGGAGCATAGGCGTCCACCTCACCTCGGCCACGAGGGGACCCCGTGACAAGGACAATTTCACAAAAATACAAAAGAAAATGGAAATAATAAAAAAGGCACATTCACTAATTAATTTATTCAAAAATTAAGCAAAATCTAAATAATTGAGCACTCCCTAACTGAACATTTGAGGCAATGAGTGGACTATTCCTAAGAAACTCCAAGCAACTTTACCTGGGCGACCAGCTAGGATGTTCGTGCTTGGGCGACCAGCTAGGATGTTCGTGCTGTCGGGAGGCCGATGATGGGGAGGCCCCCTGCCCTAGCTGCTATTCAAACCACACTGACTTTTTCTCTCTCAGATGCTCCTCTCTCCAGGAGCCCAGATTGTATTGTTCCGCATAGCTTCCGATTTACTTAGCAAAGTTTAAGTTATAACAATTAACCTCTGTCGTACTGAATTATCCAGATTGATTGATTTATTGTCCTGAAGTTAAATTACACAAACATCTTAAGGAAGAGCTATTCCCAATTACAAAATAGCTGTTTGACCTTTGAGAAAAATAGAGGACATGGCAATTGGTGACTCATGACCGTCCGGTCCCTCCGCCTTAGAGGCCTAGTTCTCGCTCGTGACGTCACTGATGGTGACAAACTCTTTCTTCTAATAATTAATATACTCTTGATATTATAACCAGTAATACTATACAATACAATTTGAATGCATAAATGACTGAAGGTTAATTTCTCTAAATAGTGAATACAACAGAATGATTCATTATATGAACAAAGGCGTCCGGTTATTTCCACCGCTAAGTCCCTGGGGGATGCTCCCACGCGGGTCCAGCTTCCCATTCTCCCTTGTGTAGATAACCATTCTGGATAATTTTTACAACAAGCCTCGATTGTTACACTGGAAACTGGTAGTGTTGCACTAATCACCCTTGAAACTGGCAGTGCTGTTCAATTAAATCTGGAGGCTGGTAGTGCTGCACGAGTCACCCTGGAAACTGGAGGTACTGCACGAGTCAACCGGGAAACTGGCAGTGTTGCACGAGCCAACCTGGAGGTTGGCAGTGATACACGAGTCACCCCTGGAAAAGAACACTGCTGTACGAGACTCCCTGAAGGCTGACAGTGCTTCATGAGTCACCATGGAGGCTGGCATTGCTACATGAATCACCCTGGAGGCTGGCAGGGCTGCATGAATCTCCCTATAAAATTCAAGGTGCTGCACGAATCAACCTGGAGGTTGGCAGAGTTACACGAGTCACCAAGGAGGCTGACAGTGTTACACAAGTCCCCGTGGAGTCTGACAATGTTACACAAGTCACAGTGGAGGCTGGCAGTACTGCAAAAATCACCGTTGAGACTAGCAGTGTTGCACGAGTCAACTTAGAAGCTGGCAGTGCTTAACGAGTCAACCTGGAGGTTGGCAGTAATACACGAGTCACCCTGGAGGCTCGCAGTGCTGCTCGAGTCATCGTGGAGGCTGGCAATGCTGCACGAGTCACCCTGGAGGCTGGCATTGCTGCACGATTCACCATGGAGGCTGGCAGTGCTGTACGAGACACGCTAAAAGCTGGCTGTGCTGCACGAGTCACTGTGGAGGCTGGCAGTGCTGCACGAGTCACCCTAGAGGCTGGCAGTGCTGTATGAGACACCCTAGAAGCTGGCTGTGCTGCACGAGTCAACGTGGAGGCTGGCAATGCTGCACGAGTCACCCTGGAGGCTGCCAGTGCTGCACGAGTCACCGTGGAGGATGGCAGTGCTTCACGAGTCTCCCTGGTGGCGGCCAGTGCTGCACGAATCACCCCGGAGTCTGGCAGTGCTGCACGAGTCAATGCGGAGGCTGGCAATGCTGCACTAGTCACCCTGGAGGCTGGCGCTGCTGTATGAGTCACCCCAGAGGCTAGCAGTGCTGCACGAGTAAACGCGGAGGCTGGCAATGCTGCACGAGTCAATGCGGAGGCAGGCAATGGTGCACGATTCACCCTGGAGGCTGGCAGGTCTGCGCGAGTCTCCAAGTAAACTGTCAGTTCTGCAAGAGTCTCTCTGGAAGCTGGCAGTGTTGCACTATTCACCCTGGAAACTGGCAGTGCTGTTCGAGTAAACCTGGAGGCTAGTAGTGCTGCACGAGTCACCCTGAAATCTGGCAGTGTTCCACCTGCCAATCTGGAGGTTGGCAGTGATACACGAGTCACCCTGGAGCCTGGCAGTGCTGCACAAGTCAGTTTGAAGGCTGGCAGTGCTGTGCGAGTCACCCTGGAGGCTGGCAGTGCTGCACGAGTCACCCTGGAGGCTGGCAGTTCAGCACGAGTTACGCTAGAGGCTGGCTGTGCTGCACGAGTCACTCTGTATGCTGCCAGTGCTGCACGAATCACGCTGGAGGCTGGTAGTGCTCCACGAGTCACGCTATAAGCTGTTTTTGCTGCACGAGTCTCCCTGGAGCCTGGCAATGCTGCACGAGTCTCCCTGGAGCCTGGCAATGCTGCACGAGTCTCCCTGGAGCCTGGCAATGCTGCACGAGTCTTTCGTAGAGGCTAGCTATGCTGCACGAGCCACCCTGGAGACGGGTAGTTCTTTTACGAGTCACCCTGGAATCTGGCAGTTCTGCACGAGTCAGCCTGGAGGCTGGCAGTGCTGCACGAGTCAACCTGGAGGCTGGCAATGCTGCACGAATCTTCCCTAAGGGCTAGCAGTGTTGCACGAGTCTCCCTGGATACCAGTAGTTGTTTTACGAATCACCTTGGAAACTGTCAGTTCCGTTCGAGTCACCCTGGAGGCTGGCAGTGCTGCACGAGCCACCCTGGAGGCTGGCAGTGTAGTAGTGCTGCACGAGTTACCGGGGAGGCTGGCAGTGCTGCACGAGTCACCCTAGAGGTTGGCTGCGCTGCACGAGTCATTCTGGAGGCTGGCAGAGGTGTACGAGTTACTCTGGAGGCTGGCAGTACTGCACGATTCACCCTAGAGGCTGGCTGCACTGAACGAGTCACCCTGGAGGATAGCAATGCTGCACGAGTCACCCTAGAGGCTGACAGTGCTACATGAGTCACCCTGGAGGCTCGCAGTGCTGCACGATTCCACCTAGAGGTTTGCAGTGTTACTAGAGGCACCCTGGAGGCTGCCAGTGCTGCACGAGTCACTCTGGAGGATGGCAGTGCTTCACGAGTCCCCCTGGAGGCTGGCAGTGCTACATGAGTCACGCTACAGGCTGGCTGTGCGGCACGAATCACACTGGAGGCTGACAGTGCTTCACGAGTCACCCTAGAGGATGGCAATGCAGCACGAGTCACCCCTGAGGCTGGCAGTGCTGCACGAGTCAATGCGGAGGCTGGCAATGCTGCACTAGTCACCCTGAAGGCTGGCTCTGCTGCACGAGTCTCCAATTAAACTGACAGTTCTGCACGAGTCACTCTGGAAACTGGCATTGTTACACGAGTCACCCTGGAAACTGGCAGTGCTGTTCGAGTAAACCTGGAGGCTGTTAGTGCTGCACGAGTCACCCTGGAAACTGGCAGTGATGCACGAGTCTCCTTGGAAACTGGCAGTGTTGCACGAGTCACCCGGGAAACTGGCAGTGCTGCACGAGTCACCTTGGAGGCTGGCAGAGCTGCACAAGTCACCCTGGAGGCTGGCTGTGCTGCACGAGTCACCCTGGAGGATGGCAGTGCTGCACGAGTCACGCTAGAAGCTGTTTGTGCTGCACGAGTCACCCTGGAGGCTGGCAGTGCCGCACGATTCACCCTAGAGCTTGGCAGTGCTGCACGAGTCACCCCGGAGGCTAGCAGTGCTGCATGAGTAAAGGCGGAGGCTGGCAATGCAGCACAGGTCAACGCGGAGGCTGGCAATGCTGCACGAGTCACCCTGGAGGCTGGGTGTGCTGCACGAATCACCCTGGAAACTGGCACTGCCGCACGAGTCTCCCTGGAGGGTGGCAGTGCTGCACGAGTCTCCATATAAACTGGTAGTTCTGCACGAGTCACTCTGTAAACTAGCAGTGTTGCCCGAGTCACCCTGGAAACTTGCAGTTCTGCGCGAGTCACCTTGGAAACTGGCAGTGTGCACGATTCACTCTGGAAACTGGCAGTGTTGCACTAGCCAACCTGGAGGTTGGTAGTGATGCACGAGTCTCCCCTGGAGGCTAGCAGTGCTGCACGAGTCACTCTGTAGGCTGGCAGTGCCGCACGAGTCACACTGGAGGCTGTCAGTGCTGCATGAGTCACGCTAGAGACTGGCTGTGCTGCACAAGTCACCCATGGAGGCTGGCAGTCCTGCACGAGTCAACCCTAGAGGCTGGCAGTGCCGCACAAGCAACCCCGGAGGCTCGCAGTGCTGCTCTAGTCATCGTGGAGGCTGGCAATGCTGCACGAGTAGCACCCAGGAGGCTGGCATTGCTGCACGAGTCACATGGAGGCTGGCAGTGCTGCTCGGTCACCCAAGTCAGCTTCTTGGGTGCTGCTCGAGTCACCCAAGAAGCTGGCTGTGCTGCACGAATCACTCTGGAGGTTGGCGGTGCTGCACGAGTCAACGTGGAGGCTGGCAATGCTGCACGAGTCACCAGTCTCCCTGGAGGCTGGCATTGTTACACGAGTCACCTGGAGACTGGCAGTGCTGAACGACTCAAGCTGGAGGCTGGCAAATCTGCACGAGCTTCCTGGAAGCTAGCTGTGCTGCACGAGTCAACCTGGAGGCCTGCAGTGTCCTCGAGACAACCTGGAAGCTGTCAGTGCTGCACGAGTCTTTCGTAGAGGCTAGCTGTGCTGCACGAGCCACCCTGGATACGAGTAGTTCTTTTATGAGTCACCCTGGAATCTGGCAGTGCTGCACGAGTCACCCCTGGAAAATCGCACTGCTGCACGGGACTCCCTGAAGGCTGACGGTGTTCATGAGTCACCATGGAGGCTGGCAGTGCTGCATGAATCTCGCTGGAGATTGGCAGTGCTGCACGAATCAACCTAAAGGTGCGCAGTGATACACGAGTCTCCCTGGAGGCTGGCCGTGCTGCACGAGTCACTCTGTAGGCTGCCAGTACTGCACGAGTCACCGTGGAGGATGGCAGTGCTGTACGAGTCACGCTAGAGGCTGGCTGTACTGCACGAGTCACCCTGGAGGCTGGCAGTTCTGCACGAGTCACCCTAGAGGATGGCAGTGCTGCACGAGTCACCCCGGAGGCTGGCAGTGCGGTGCGAGTCAATACGGAGGCTGACAATGCTGCATTAGACTCCCTGGAGGCTGGCTATGCTGCATGAATCACCCTGGAAACTGGCACTACTGCACGAATCTCCCTGGAGGCTGGCAGTGCTGCGCGAGTCATGCTAGAACCTGGCTGTGCTGCACGAGTCACCCTGGAGGCTGGCAGTGCTGCAGGAGTCACCCTGGAGGCTTGCAGTGCTGTGCGAGTCTCCGTGTTACACGAGTCACCCTGGAAACTATCAGTGTTGCACGAGCCAGCCTGAGGTTGGCAGTGATACACGAGCCACCCTGGAGGTGGCAGTGCTGTACGAGTCACTCTGTAGGCTGGCAGTGCTGCATGAGTCACCCTGGAGGGTGACGTGGAGGCTGACAGTCCTCCACGAGTCACCGTGGAGGCTGACAGCGTTAAACGAGTCACTGGGGAGGCTGACAGCGTTAAACGAGTCACAAGGAGGGGTGACAGTGTTACACAAGTCCCTGTGAAAGCTGATAGTGTTACACGAGTCACCTTGGAGGCTGGCAGTACTGCATAAGTCACCGTAGAGACTGGCAGTGTGCACGAGTCTCCCTGGAAACTGGCAGTGTTGCATAAGCCTTCCAGGAGCTTGGGAGTGTTACACGAGTCAACTTAGAAGTGGGGAGTGCTTAACGAGTCAGACCTGGAGAATGCAGTGCTGCGCACGAGTCACCATGGAGGCTGGCAGTGCTACAAGAATCACCCTGGGGCTGGCAGTGCTGCATGAATCATCTGGAGGCTGGCAGTGCTGCCTCTTCTCCCTAGAGGCTGGCAGTGCTGCACAAGTCACAAGTTATTCGACTTTTTCTTGTCGCATCTAAATGCTTCCCGCTTCTTTGGGCTAAATAAAAGATTGATCGTCGTTACTTGTTGATTACTATGTCGACTAGCATTTATATAGTCAGTGGTTGGCATCTCATGAAGCCTATTACAACACGTTATATACTGAGCAGCGATGAGCATTTAAACTCTGGTTCACTTACTGATCGAACCTGATCTCATCAACAAAATGATGATGAGATCCTCACTTTTCATTCGTAACTATTGTACCTTATCGTTTCAATTTTCATTATTGCAATAATGTTTTAACTGATGTCTGTTTCCGTATGTATCATAAAAGACAACTCTTCTAGGATATAAAACTCAGCTGTTTTGAAACGTCTTATTAATTTAACTGGGTAGCGTCAGCAACAAATGCTAGTCGGCAATTACTTGTGCAACTTTAACGAATTGGATAAAGAAACTTTTAGAAATTTGGAAACTTCAACTGGAGGAAAAGTGATTGAATATGGAGCTTAAAGTGGAATTTCTACTTTAAAATGAAGCAAAAGTAGATAATATAAAAAAAGTAAATCAAGACTGGTCCTGAACATGAAGGGCTGAACACGCATAATTCTGAAGGAACTAGAAACACATTGCGCCAAATGTTGTAAAAAATTAAATGTTTAGTAATAACATGGGTAGAACAGGAGTGAATGTGTCGACACAGATAAGCCCAAGGGATGTTCTGGCCGGGGGGGGGGGAGGAGAGGGAAGTTGAGGACAATAACAGGGGCAGAACAAGAGGGAATGTTTCGACACAGACGGGCCCCAGGGTTGTGCTGGCGGGGAGGGGGGGGGGGATAGTAGTGGCTAACATTACACATATACTCCAGAGAAGCTGTGATAATCAGCAGAAGGGTTGGCACCCCTGGCAATGGTGAACTTGCGACTGAAGGGCTCCGCCGTTTAGTCACCAGTTTACTACTGTAGGTAAAATAGTAAACTGGTGTAGGTACAACAGTCTGGTACGTAAACACAGGTGAGTTGATATACACACACTAAGACAGTTTAGGATAAAGCAATATGTATCATTTAGACGACCAAAGACGCTGTAATCTACATAATACACCGTCTCTGACCTATTTATGTGCAACTATATCGAATTTATGTCCAATATCCATTAAGTTTCTTTTAAAATATATTACGTTTTTAAAACAATTTCACGCCATAAACATAAAATCATAATTCGCAAAATATTTTTGTGTTACAATAAAAGGAGCTGAGGACACTTGGGGGCTGGAGCTGCGGACTGTGAGGCCGCGGAGGACGGACCCTTACCTGGGCCACTACGGCTCCTGGTTATTCATCAATGCTCACTGATCTTATCTTGTATAAAACACTTGGAAGGTCATTAGTGGAAGGCAATCACGAATTTTTGCTTTAGTGTATGTTCGTATGTGTATGAATGGACAAGCGCTGTGGATAAGTTTGTGTATGAATACCAGTTGTGGTACTTAATGCTCTTGGACAATGTAACGTGTATGAATATGTAAATTGATTATAACTGACGATAAAATTATTTATTTAATTAATTAAATTAAAATAAAACACAGTAATTAAGACCCAAACACATTTTTTCAGACAAGTAAATATTTACATGTGAACACACAGCAGCACATATTTACACATGTATGCACAACATCAG
>WNGS01169282.1:1376-18638 GCA_020271785.1 Procambarus virginalis
AACGTTCTATACATCATTGTATTTATATAACAAAGTAGTTACTAAAATTACTAACTTATAAATTTAAATATCATGATTTATTCATTGCCAAATTCTTCCTAGTACGTGAGGAACAACAGGCAGCAACATGAATTTTCTCCACATTTAGTTGAATTTATAACAAGATCCAGTTTATCATTTCATTTACTAAAAATAGTTAACTTTGATTCGTAGTATACTATTACTTACTGGAGCTCCCTTATTTAACTAACATTTAAGTATTCTAGAGGAAATTACTTGATGCAAATGATTTTACTTTAATTTCCTCGATTGGCTGCACAACTTTTAGTAAGCCAATTTATGTTACTAGAACTTCTATTTTATCATAGAAGAATTTAATGTGATATTAATACTTGCTATTACCTCTTCCTTCCTTAGTCAATTGCAATAAATACATATTCATTTACGCTCGAAAGCCGCGCATGCGCAATAAGGAGCAGGAGGAAGAAGGGAGAGCGTCACTTGACACGACACGAGAGCACGGACGCCATTAACAGCGTGTAGCAGAGCTGTTTCGACCTATTTATTTCGCTCCCACGATCAGTTGAGCGGTGCCGCGTTATCTGGCACAACATAGCCGTGTCATAGACTATTATACGAGCATCTCCAGAGTCAACGTCTTTCAAGCAGCAGCTGGAGGACGAAGAGTTGCTCAAGTCTTCACATCAACGACACGAGGCTCGGCTGCTAAGTTTACCCTTTTTGTTATTATGTGGCCACTATTAACATTTAGGTTGGCAGTCGTTAGGCCGAATGCAAACCAACAAAATATAGTACGTGTCTTAATTAAATTTACCATCTAATTAGATGATTATCAGTTTATTTCTATGATACAAATTGTTCAGACATTAGCTGATAATTTACTACCTTCATCCTCATGATTTAGGATGTAAATGTAATTACCTATTGTGTAGAAGATTTCTACAATGTAATTGCCTTTCAGTACCAAGGCGACTTCAACCGAGGTGCTAGGCTTCCCCACCGTTCTGTGCAACAATTACCCTATGCATCACGTCGTCGGTGGAGTGTAGCAACCGATCACTTCTTCTAGATCACAGCTAAGCTGTCCATTTTCCATCAGTAGCAATAACTCCATAGTTACAGTAGTGATCTCCTAAAGAGATCAATTATACTAACCCTTTGATTTACTGATGCTGTTCAACATTTCAGTAGTATATTGAGGTGCATTTACCTCCATCAATATTATATTCTATATTTTTACTCTCACATTTGATTTACTCTGGTGAAGAACCAGCAGCAGAATAATGCTAGGGATGTATTAATCTTTTAGCATGTAACCCCCCAATTTTGTGTAGTGAATTTGACTCCATTCATATAAGTATTACAGTTTTACCAAGATCCATCGGACACTAGTTCCTAGGATCAGTTTTTTCCATTGTCTCTTTGTTTTCCACTTTTTCTCAAAAAGTGGTGGTCCTTCATAGCTATCGAAGTATATATATTTACATTTATTTAATTATTAGTTACTGGGTCTCAGAGCCCAAAACAATTTATTGGTTATTGGAGTCAGGTTTTCACACACCGGCGTCAGCTTGAATGAATGGAGCACGGCTCGTTTTACTGCATCATAGTTGGTACATTCCTGGAGGTCGAGCATATTATAAGCTTCACGAGCTTCACCAGTGAGCCTTCCTTGAACTAGCTCCGCCCACTCTGCCCTCGGCCACTTCTTCAATGTAGCGACCCTTTCGAAATGCTCGAAGAAGCCCTCAGCCTCATTTGGCACGAAGACGGGCAAATCCCTCTCTCTCACTCGGCGGTCTTCCTGCTGTTGTGGTGGGGCAGTTGGAACTAGTCCTAGCTCAGCTCGTTTCAGCTCAATCTCCTTGTTCGCTTCAACCTCCTGCAGCTTCGTCCTAGCTTCTATTTCGCGCCCCTCTCGTTGCAGCTGTGCCTCTCGTTCTTCCCTGCGCAGCTGTGCTTGTGCCTCTCGTTCTTCTCGTTGCTGCTGTGCCTCTCGTTCTTCTCTGCGCAGCTGTGTTTCTCTCTCTGCTTCCTCGCGCCTCAGCTGTGCTTCCCTTTCTTCTCTGCGCAGCTGTGCTTCTCTTTCTGCTTCCTCACGCTTCAGCTGTGCTTCTATCTGCATCTTTATTATTTCCAGCTTGACACTGCGCCTACTGCCACTGGATCCCCGGCTGCTGCCACCGGTACTCAGGTTCTCTCCTCCACTGGCAGGTGTCTGTGGCCGCTCCTCTCCTAAGGCTTCATCACGTGCCTTGAGCTGTGCCATGATCTCAAGTCTTCTTTCTCCCACTTTGGAAGCTCTCAACTTGATCCCAAAGTGGTCGGCGATCGTCTGCAGCTGTGCCTTGGTGCACTCCTCCAGTACTTGCTCGTCTCTCGTGTCTATAAACCTGGCTACTTTATCACCCTCCATCTTGTGACAATGAGTGAAAACTTGGGCCTGATATTTAATACCACAATTACAACCTTGATCTTGCTCGTGATCCTGGCAAGGTCGCCAATGTCGGGGTTTCACGGTGTTCTCGTTAGTGAAGGGTTAAAGCAAAGGTAGACTGGATCTCCTTTCCAGGTGGTTGCTCCGACAATAACCCTTACTCACCGTCGTTCGGCGGGTCTTCCCTCGATCCTCTAGGCTCCACTGCTCGCCTCGGAGAGTACCCCAGTCGGTCTCACAACCGGCCTTTAAATTGCAAGATGAGTGGGGGCACAGATCGTTCCCTCAATCTGTGGCCCGCCCCGACACCGAACTCTTACACAGCCTTAAGGTCGCCAACTGGTTTTTTTAGGTGTCCAGTAACACTGCAGTGGTCAGGTGTAATTGTGGCAAGAGCAAATTCCAGTAATATGGTATCAGGCAGGTCACTCTGCTTTACTTCATTACACGGTCACAAGATAAATGGAGGGGATGATATCAAACACCAAAGAGTTTTGGTATTTTACTTAAAAGACAACGAGAAATATATATGCATCAATGTATCAGGAATAATATATGACAATTGCTCCATTCATAGCATAATATTCTGGAGCGCACCGATATGGCAACACCGGCAGCGCCACCTGTCAGATGTCAGCTGACCGGGACCCTCGCGATCGTGGGAACAGACTAGTACTTGTTTTCTAATTCTGTCACGATCCCCGTTTATTTAACTTTTTCCAAAACACTATTCAACATTCACATGGCTTACTTATGATTTCACTGGCCTCACGATCAACATCTTATTCACAATACTCTCACAGTGGCTTTTCACCGTACCTTTATATCTATACTCTATTCTTAATAATATTTACTGTGAATGCACTCGCTTGATCACTGAACTTTTCTTTATATCTATACTTTCTCTCACAGAGATATCACTGGCAATCACTTCACGTATATGATATTATTCAGTACACAGTCATGTCATATATAAATCAGTAATCAAATTTCAGGCATATATATATATACATCATGAAGATCAATACACAGGCATTTATATCAATAGATCATAGAGATCAACACACAGGCATTTATATCGATAGATTATAGAGATCAACACACGGGCCCTTATATCAATAGATTATAGAGATCAATCCACAGGCATTTATATCAATAGATTATAGGCTCATAGCCTAACACCAATATCTGGTTTGCTACCAATATATATAATAATAATAATCACAGGAGATTAATAATAGTCACAGTAAATTCTCTGATGAATCTTGGTGCTTGCACACACCCACACATAGATATATATGTAAACTGATACTGTGAGCGCTCTGGGCAGGCTCACCACACACTGTGCTCTCTGTGACTTAAACTCAAGTGAGACTTGCTCACGACATATAAAATATCCTGACAAGAAAATATATAGCTAACTAAAGGGGAAATGGGAGGGTAACTGTAAACACCTACTTCACCTATCCTAGGATGACAGTTGGGTTGTAGCTCCTGGTCCAGGCTCTCGCCTCGTTCACCATCCAGAAACACAAGCCCACGCCTTAGGATGTCGCGTCTCGCCGCTTCTGTACACAGCAGGTCCGTGCTTCCCCTACAGTACGTCGCAGGGTTGAAGTCGGTCTCCTGGCCGTCAACTTTCCTCCCAACTACGGCAGCCAGCCTACGTCTCGGCGGTCGTCGCACGTTTCCCAATTAGTCCTTGTCACTGTACTCCCAGAGGAACTGCCTCTCACCACTACGAAGTCACTGTGAAGTTATCAGCCGTCCCAGACGATACTGCTTAAGCTCCACACGCACAGCACCCGACTTCAGAGCACTTGAAGCTCACAACACTGTCAATTCCCTCGTCGTCTAGATATATCGCTAGGTATTTGGGAAGACTTCTCGACGTGCTTGCATCCAACTGTTGACTCGTAGGGTTCCACGAAGGTGGGGTTACTGTCAAACTTGACAGGATCGTCGATCACACGTTCAACCTGGTTGACAAGGCGGTCAACCCGGTCACTCACGGTGGGTTGGCCCGGCCACTAAGCTGTCTCTTATACTGGTGAACTGCCAAGGACGACACACGTCGATGCCCGGCCCACTTCTTGCAACGCACCTGTCCCTGAGCACTTGTTGCTCAATATTCTGTCAATTCCTTATCTGAGCCACATCTGGGTTGCAGGAAGACCTCACAGAGTGCGTGCCAACAACTGGAGACGCTTACATCCACCGGAGTTCGGTAAATCCGTCACTCTGACAGGATGACCGATCGCGCGTCCTACCTCTCGGACGTGTCGTGAAAGACTGATATCGCCAAGGCGCCACCACGGCGGACCCCCATGCCTATGTGACGTCACTTTTCCAAAGTTGGTTTTCATTGGCTCCCAGTGCCACGTCGCTGACGGTGACCAATCTGGCGCCACTGACGTCACACAGTTTTGGCGGGAGAACAGACTCGCCAGCGCCATATTGGCTCCCTAAAGGGCCTATCCCACAGGCCAAAATGTTCTTATTTCACAAATTTCTCGGCTCATCGAGAATACTGTTCTCTCCCACATATGTTCAATTGATGCCTGCAATGTAGAGAACGCTCGGGAATAGTGGACATGACTCTTACAGCAGGCGTGGGAGAATTAGAAGGGGGGGAACACCGTCACATACCCCTCCCCTTAAAATAAGAGTCATGTCTGGTTAGTGCATGCGGGACAACGCATCTGCGACTACGTTGTCCTTTCCTTTGATGTGTTTTATATCCAGCCAGTACTCCTGCAGCAGTAGAGCCCACCTCGTTAGTCGTTGGTTGGAGTTCCTCATTTTGTGCAAAAAGGTTAGAGGGTTATGATCTGTGAACACAAGAACAGGTCTTGCCCCTCCTCCCACGTACACGTCAAAATGCTTTAGGGCCATAACTAGCGCCAACGCTTCTTTTTCAACGGTACTATAGGCCCGCTGGTATTTCACAAACTTCTTAGAGTAGAATGCTACCGGCCTATGCACTTCACTCCTCTCTTGAGCCAACATGGCTCCTATTCCGACGTCGCTGGCATCCACGTACAGGATAAACTTGGCGGAGAAGTCTGGAGATATTAACACTGGAGCCTCTGTCAACAGTCTCTTGGTCTCCTCGAAAGACTCCTGACAAGCCTCTCCCCATCTCCATCGCACATTCTTGGATAGGAGCTCCGTCAAAGGATGTGCTACCGTGGAAAAATTTCTGCAAAACCCGCGATAGTATCCTATCATCCCGAGGTACCTTAACAATTCTTTGCGCGTCTTGGGCACGGGGTATTCTTTAATGGCCAGCACTTTATGATCTACCGGGGTTACTTCCCCTTGGCCGATCACGAAACCAAGGTACTCAAGGCGAGCTTTCCCAAACTCGCTTTTTGCTAAGTTCACAGTCAAGTTTGCCTCCTCGAGCCTTCTGAACAACTCTCCGAGCCTTTCCAAGTGCGTTTTCCAATCATCGGCGTACACAACGATGTCGTCTATATATACTGTGCAGCCCTCGGCGCCCCTGAGCAACTCATTCATCATTCTTTGGAAACAGCTCCCGCTGTTTTTCATTCCAAAGGGTAACACCTTATACTGGTACAGCCCATCCGGATAGCTTCGGCTATCACCTCATTATGTCCGGTCGTGATGGTCAAGTGGTTTAAGGCGTCTTGTACATACCAGTTGCGTTGCTCCTGGGAGTATGGGTTCAAGTCACTTCTGGGGTGTGAGTTTTCATTCGCATATAGTCCTGGGGACCATTCAGGCTTGTTCGCATTTGTGTTCCTCACGTGTGCCCCAAAGAAAGAGGTGATTTGGTAAAAATGCTATGCCCAAGATAACCATCCGAGTGCCGGCGGTGGGGTGGTTCAAATAGCTTCGGCTATCACCTCATTATGTCCGGTCGTGATGGTCAAGTGGTTTAAGGCGTCTTGTACATACCAGTTGCATTGCTCCTGGGAGTATGGGTTCAAGTCACTTCTGGGGTGTGAGTTTTCATTCGCATATAGTCCTGGGGACCATTCAGGCTTGTTCGCATTTGTGTTCCTCACGTGTGCCTCAAAGAATGAGGTGATTTGGTAAAATGCTATGCCCAAGATAACCATCCGAGTGCCGGCGGTGGGGTGGTTCAAATAGCTTCGGCTATCACCTCATTATGTCCGGTCGTGATGGTCAAGTGGTTTAAGGCGTCTTGTACATACCAGTTGCGTTGCTCCTGGGAGTATGGGTTCAAGACACTTCTGGGGTGTTAGTTTTCATTCGCATATAGTCCTGGGGACCATTCAGGCTTGTTCGCATTTGTGTTCCTCACGTGTGCCCCAAAGAATGAGGTGATTTGGTAAAAATGCTATGCCCAGGATAACCATCCGAGTGCCGGCGGTGGGGTGGTTCAAATAGCTTCGGCTATCACCTCATTATGTCCGGTCGTGATGGTCAAGTGGTGTAAGGCGTCTTGTACATACCAGTTGCGTTGCTCCTGGGAGTATGGGTTCAAGTCACTTCTGGGGTGTGAGTTTTCATTCGCATATAGTCCTGGGGACCATTCAGGCTTGTTCGCATTTGTGTTCCTCACGTGTGCCCCAAAGAATGAGGTGATTTGGTAAAATGCTATGCCCAAGATAACCATCCGAGTGCCGGCGGTGGGGTGGTTAAAATAGCTTCGGCTATCACCTCATTATGTCCGGTCGTGATGGTCAAGTGGTTTAAGGCGTCTTGTACATACCAGTTGCGTTGCTCCTGGGAGTATGGGTTCAAGTCACTTCTGGGGTGTGAGTTTTCATTCGCATATAGTCCTGGGGACCATTCAGGCTTGTTCGCATATATATATATATATATATATATATATATATATATATATATATATATATATATATATATATATATCAGAAAACATACTAAGGAAGCTACTCCAAGCCTGCACTAAAGACGCACCCTTTTTGAGTCCAGATGGGCACATGTACAAGCAAGTGGATGGGGACGCCATGGGTTCTCCCCTGGATGTCCTGTATGCGAAATTCTACATGCATGCCATCGAGAAGAGGGTCTTAGTTGACATGAACTTGAAACCCGCCATATACTGCTGGTATGTTGATGACATTTTTATGCAGGTACCTGATGTCAGACGTCTGCAGCAGCTGAAAGAAGCATTGGAGCAGAATTCTGTGTTAAGTTTCACTTTCGAGATGGAGAATGGTGGGAAGCTGCCCTTTCTAAATGTAACAGTCACGGAAAGGAATGGAGGTTTCCACACTGCAGTTTACACTAAGGAAACAAACATAGGAATGTGCTTCAATGCCAATAGTAACTGCCCAGATAGGTACAAGAAGGGTGTTGTCAACGCCTACGTCGACCTGGCTCTCAGCCACTGCTCAGGATGGAAGCATGTCGATGAAGAACTCTGTAGGGTAAGGCAGAGCCTAGTCAACAATGGCTTCTCTAACGGTTATGTTGAAGATGTCTTAAAAAGAAAGGCGAAACGCCATGCAACCTCTGAAAAGTCAACTAGCATAACACTTGTACCCCCTATTAGACTGTTTTACAGGAACTTCTTTTCGACGGCTCATAAAACGGAGGAAATGGTCCTAAAAGATATTATTGATAGGAACGTTGTCCCTACAGACAAAAGTCAGAAAATACAATTGACAGTCAACGATAAAAACAAAAAAACGGCCAACCTACTTATGAAAAACTCCCCAGACACCAAACAGAACGCCCGGAAGGAAACCAACGTTGTCTATGCCTTCACATGCCCGCTTAGGGACTGTAAGCCTTAAAGAACTCAGAATATAGGCAAGACAACAACGTCTCTCTCTAGACAATTAACAATGCACAAACAACAGGGTTCCATCAAGGAGCATATAATCTCTTCTCACAACCAGACCATCACCAGAGAAATCTTAAAAGCAACACAGAAATCATCAATTACAGCGATAGCAGGAGACTCGACATCAACGAGGCACTACACATCAAAAAGTCAACACCAGCCAGTTAATGCAAAACTATATTCTACCAACTTCAAGACCCCGAAACAACGTACAAGCAGCAAGAGGAAGTATGGGCCAATAGGCCTTCTACAGTTGGCCAGAAGAAGTAGAAGGAACAAAATTCTCCATCCACTTTCATACATTTTCGGCGACATGAAAACAGCTTTATGTTAATAATTATACGTCGAGAATGTCATTAATATTACCTTCCTTACAACATACTCTAGTTTTAACATCTCGCATGGTTGAGAAGTTATTAGGAGTATAATTTTCCGTTTCAACATGCCGTGCTCTTGCGCATGCACAGATCAGAGTGTGAGGAAGGATAGTGCAGCCATTATTACCGAGAGAAGAGACAGCAGCCATCTTGCAAATCTCACGAGGAACGTCTCTTAGTCTTACACCAGCGAGAAAAAGCCACATTATCTGGCAGATAACAGCAGTGTCCTGGAACTAGTGTAATTCCAATTCCGTATAGACGTCCTTCAGGCAACAGTTGAAGACGAAAGCTTGGCACAGTTCTCTCCATCAACTCGGCTCGGCAACTAATATTTGCTTATTGTTTTCATGTGATCACAGCAAACATGTAGGCTAGTTGTCGTTAGGCCGTATATATAAAACCAAAACCCAGTACGTTTCCTCTCTAGCAGTTTTCCGTAATTTATTTAAGAAATTAAATCAGTTATTTCTGAGGTAGAAGAATTTTACAGTACAAGATATAGCTACCATTTATATGTAGAAGAATGCTACAGTGCCAGATATATCAATTATTTCTCTTGACGAAGAATTCTGCAGTATTAGATATATCTATTGTTCATACGTAGAAGAATTCTAGTGTAATTGCCTTTCAGCTCCCGAGTCCACGTCGAACAAGAAGATAGGCTACACCACGCTCACATGGAGCGATTTACTTGATGCAACAAGTCGTCAGTGGAGCGTGGCAACTGATTTCACGTCTCTTATTATTTACAGCTAAGATGTTAACCTTTGTTTGTAGAATACTAACAACTTAGTCACAGTAATGATCTGTTATCAAGATCACATCCACTAACTTCTTATATTTGCTATAAATTTATTTTATATTACTATAGCCTATTGAGGTGAGTTTACCTCTATTTAATTTATTATATAACCATTTTGATTTATATTCATATATTATTTCTGGTGAAGAATCAGCACAAGTTATTAGTGCTAGTGTTTAATAATTACTTAGCACCTGTACTCCCCAATTTGGGTAAGTGAATTTGACTCATAATTGATTATAATATACAGTCCCTTTAGTGCATTTACCACATTATCATTATTAACATCCATAGACACTAGTTCTTGGATTTAATTTCAACCCACTTGCTCTACCTAGTTTTCTACTTTTTCACAAAAGTGGCGGTCCTTCGCAGCTATCGAAAGTAATGATTATTTCTATCATATTTTGAGTCAGATTTTCCCCCAAGTGAACCTCATACCCATCCCGTGGGCTGTATGGACCCATACCCATCTTTTTGCTGTAGTGGACCCCATATCCATCCCGTGGTTTGTAGTGGACCCCATATCCATCCCGTGGGTTGTAGTGGATCCCATATTCATCCCGTGAGGTGTAGTGGACCCCATATCCATCCCGTGGGCTGTAGGGGACCTCCATGTTCATCCCGTGAGTTTTAGTAGAAAAGGGTTACAGAGGCACATAATATGGGCTCAATAACTGAATTCCACAATTTTATTTAGCTAAGTTTTGGGAAGCTAGTAAAATCATTTATTGCACTTGTCAATATCCTTTTCTAGCAGAGGTGGTTCAAGAAATGGCTCACAGTAATGTGAGCTCAGTAATTTATACCTTGCACACAGAGATCATACTAACGTGATGCATCAAATGAACAAATCGACAAGGGCCGTGACAAGAATTCGAACCTGCGTCCAGGATCATCCCAGACACTGCCTTAATCGACTGAGCTACGACAGGGTTAAAAGTCGTAGGTCATCTTTAACCCTGTCGTAGCTTTTAACCCTGTCGTAGCTCACGGCCCTGTGGATTTGTAATTATACCTGTGGTGAGCCAGTTACACATTTACTCATCATAAACCAAGGGGGACACCCATCAGTGGTGCAAACATGACATACAACAAACACATTTCTTATCATTTGTAATAAGTTATCTCCGAATTCTGAATTTAAATAAATAAATAATAAATATGTTATTCATGTAAGGTACATACATACAAGGGATGTTATATTAATGGATCGATTTATAGATAGAGCTAGTACATGCAATGCCTAAAGCCACTATTACGCAATGCGTTTCGGGCAGCTTTTCTGCCCGAAATGCATTGCGTTTCAGCCCGCATTTCAGATTTCTCTACATTCTCTTACAGAGGCGTAGGATATGCAAGCAATTCTACTAACAGAGTTTAAATTTGGTAAGATCTATTTCAGCAGGTGGGGCAAAGTACCAGAGGTACTTGTGCCCAGACTAATACTAGCAGTAGTAGCAACTAGAAGTCTGCTGACATTATTGGATAATCTATAGATATGTGGCTCTTCCTGCATAATAGTATGATGATAGATGGGATAACTAGTGTGAATTTCACTTTGTCTCAGGTCAACAAGATTTTGTTACAGTTCTCGGTATATTACTTCCCTCAGGTAGTTCAAAAACAATCAAAGAAGGTAATCAACTTCCACTTCTAGAACAAATGCTTTGGCAAACTCTTTAATTCTATCATGCATTCGAAGGCCAATATGGGATGGAATCCATAGAAGGCAAATTCTAACTCCATCGTTGATTATTATATTTTGACCACGCTTCAGACACAAGCACGTCACAGTAATGTCCTGGGGAGCTGAGTGCAATCAAGGATGAGAGAAAGTCATTTGTAATTAACGTGATCTTCCCTACACCACGGGAGATCAACCTTCAGAGGCTCAAACGTTGTTTCTTTATAAGATGCAAACGTTTTTATTATTTTTTTATTTTTAACCAAAATTAGCATTAATAAATGGTACGATTGTGTTTACTGTTGTTTGTGTTTTTACAGTACGAACGTTGCATTAATTAGGTAAATGTGGTTCCAACATCCATCCTGTGATTGTTGGTGGACCCAATACCCATCCTGTGGGTGGTGGTGGTGGTACCCATACCCATCTTGTAAGGGGTGGTGGTTCCAATGCCCATCTTGTGAGTGAAGGTGGACCCCATACTCATCCTATGAATGATGGGCTCACCATACCCACGCTCCGGATGGCGGTGGTCCCCAATGATGGGAGGGTCCACATACCCATCCTGAGGATGGCAGTGGACCCAATTGCAAAATTTTGTCTAAAGTGTGGTATTTGTCTCACAGCTTTCCCATAGACAAGAAAAGTGCTATGGAGATTGACAAAACTATTTTTAGATATGTATGGTATGGCAGATACCAACCAATTAAACGGACTACTCTATGTAAAGGTAAGAAAAACGGTGGAATAGGAATACTGAATGTGTACCATAAGTCATTGGCAATCTTATGTGTTACTTTTAGAAAGGAGATAATGCAGAGGAATAGTGTAAATGCGCTAGGACATTACTATTGTAAATTACGTGTTAGCTACTTGATACATATGCCAGAGTATACTGACCTTGATACATATGCCAGAGTATACTGACCTTGATACATGTGCCAGAGTATACTGACCTTGATACATATGCCAGAGTATACTGACCTTACCTTTATTTCACCTCACTTTTATTCATGTGCAATTGATGTTCTCAGGAGGATTTGTAATATTGTAGGTTTTTTAATGATGAACAGTAAACAAGTGTATGATGTTATGCTGCCAAATATAGATCCTAGAGTAGAGGAGGCATATCCACTCTTCAGCTGGCAAGTAATTTGGGCGAACCTTCATGTTAAATTTATTGCCCCAAAACAACGTGAGCTATTGTATCATTATATTCATGAGACCCTCCCTACTAATGATAGGTTGTTGATGTTGGGCATTAAGGACAACAATAGGTGTGACCAATGTACTGAAATTGAAAATAATATGCATATATTTTATTTCTGTAAGCAGAAAGTTGTTCTTGTAAACTGGATTAGAGACACTCTTAAAGCTTTATGTGGGCCAAGTATTAGAGTGGAGTTAATGAGGTTTTTAATGTTTCATATTGACATAAAATGCAAGAAAATTAAGAATACAATAATTATGTTACTTTCTGATTACATTTTTGTGTGTGGAGAGGCAGGCAGGAAGGTTACTCAGTAGACAAAATATTGAAGTTCTTGCGAGGCAGGATCAAGTATAATATTTGGGGTTTAAGGCTCATGCTCGGTGATGATATGGATAATTTGTTTACTGAGAATTATATAAAATATATATAAATGTAATAATTTCCCCTGTATTTTAATGTAAATTTATTCTCCAATTTTTGTAAATCGTTTATAAACAAATAAATATAACATTCAGGTTTTTTTTAAAGATCATGTTCTGTACTAATGAAACACTTGTTCACTAAGAATTGTAATGTATAATTGTCTTGTAAAACGTATGTATATGTGATTTATATTGTATTTTCTTAAATAAATATAAAAAAAAATATCCATCCTGTGAGTGGTGGACCCCATACCCATCCTGTGAGTGGTGGTGGACCCCATACCCATCCTGTGAGTGGTGGTGGACCCCATACCCATCCTGTGAGTGATGGTGGTTCACATACCCATCCTGTGAGAGGTGGTGGTTCACATACCCTTCCTGTGAGTGGTGGTGGTCCCCATATCTATCCTGTGAGTCGTGGTGGACCTTATATCCATCCTGTGAGTTGTGATGGTCCTGATACCCATCCTGAGGGTTGTGGTAGATCCATACCCATCCTGTGAGTGGTGGTGGAACCCATACCCATCCATTGAGTGGTGGTGGACCCCATACCCATCCTGTGAGTGGTGGTGGTCCCCATACACATCCTGTGAGTGGTGGTGGAGCCCATACCTATCCTGCGAGTGGTGATGGATCCAATACCCATTCTGTGTGTGGTGATAGTCCCCATGCCCATCCTAAGGGTGGTGGTGCACCCCATACCCATCCTATGAGTGATGGTCTCACCATACCCGCGCTCTGGATGGCGGTGGTCCCCATACCCATGCATCATCAGTGGGTATCAGTGGTCCCCAAACCCATGCTGAGGGTAGTAGTGGACCTCATGCCCATTCTGTGAGTTGTGGTGGTCAACATACCCATCCTGTGAGTCGTAGTGGACCTTATACCCATTCTGTGAGGCGTATTGGACCCCATTCCTATCCTATGAGTGGTGGTGGATTCCATACCCATCCTGTGAATGGTGGTGGACTTCATACCCATCCTGTGGGTGGTGGTGGACCTCCAAATTTATTCTGTGAGTTATGGTGGTCTACATACCCATCCTGTGAGTTGTGATGGTCTTCATACTGTTACCACCCTCGAGACTAAATAAGGTTCTTCTCCCAGCAGTGTACATAAAAGATTTAAAATCGGCCTTTAGGCTATTAGTCTAGGGGTATAAGATAAAGCACTGCATAAAATGGGGAACAATATATTTATGCTAAGGGGGACAAACATAACAATTAAATGGTACGTAATAAAGCCAGAAATATTTATCAGCATGCAAATTAAAATAAAATCCTTATCGAGCAATGAGCAATATTAATAGCACTTAAAAAACTTAAATGAGAGAATACAATATCATCTGACCAGGAAATAAAAACTTTGAATGACTAAATATACAAATCAAGGACTTAACTTAATACATGTCTTCCCTCGACCACAGCCATCACGCTACTGACGGAGTGCTGGCTTCGCCTGGAGGGCGTCCACCAAAATATCAACTAACTATCCACATAACATTGTGGAATTACTAATAATAAATGGTAGTACTAAATATCAAGACATTATTAATCATAAGAGTACACAATTACATTAATTTATACAATAGCATTTACTGACAAATAAATGGGAGTTATAAATCAAGGTTAAATCGTAAACACTCGCTTGACAACACTTTCCCACGCTAGTCACATATCCAACCTGATCAACCCCCACAGAGAAACACATGAGAATTGTAACACGAAAGCCTCATACAAATATAATATGCAACTCAAGCACACTAATACATGCTATAATATATATCATATAACATACAAAATCTCATATCATACAACTGGATGCTATAATAATTAGAGAATAAGACAATACAGTAATACAATAATTAAGAGTAATGAGAGGATCTTAACAAGATTCGTAACACATACCCATCCCATGAGTAGTGATGGTCCCCATACCCATCCTGTGAGTGGTGTGGAACCCATACCCATCCTGTGACTCGCGGTAGACTCCATATATTCATTCTGTGGGTGGTGGTGGACCCCATACTCATACTGTGAGTGGTGGTATTCTCCATACCAATCCTGAGAGTGGTGGTGGACCCCATACCAATCCTGTGTTTGGCGGTGGACCCCTTACCAATCCTGTGAGTAGTGGTGGTCCCCATACTCATCCTGTGAGTGGTGGTAGATCCCATACCCATCCTGTAAGTGCTGGACTCCATACCCATCCTGTGAATCGTGACGCCTCCCTGCCGACCACACTCATCTCCTGGCGCCTCCTAGCCGGCCACACTGACCCTGCCAGACGTAAACATCACGATACAACAGAGCTGCCTTTGCTTGATGTGGAGAGGTGTGACCTCCTAGTCATGTTCATAGAAAATGGTACCATCCGTTTGTATGCGCTGCGGTTCAGACGCCAGCAGGAGAGGTAAACAAGAAAGCATACAGGATGCCACCAGCTTGGAAGCAGTTAGTCATGTAGTCGCTTATAAGTATTAATGTCAGTAACCAAGCAATGACTTTATATCAACCCTACAACCAAGACTTCCTCAGCAACACACAAACACCACACTGGCGACGAGGATGAACTATGAACGCAGGTATTTATTCAGCTTAAAACACACGGAAGAGCATGCGGTCTCGCCCTGGTGGAGGAAGGGAAGTTGTGCTGTCTGTGAGCACCATACCTGATGCTGTGTGCTAACCAATGCTATGTGCTACCCAAGCTATGTGCTACCCAAGCTATGTGTTGACTGAAGCTGTGTACTGAGGAGTCTGCCGATGGCGTGTACGAAACGACGCTTTGATGCTGTGTACAAAACCCGATGTTTTGTATACGAAACGACGCTATGTGCTACACAATTCTTCACGCTGTGAACTGTCTGCTGTGTTGACGGTGATGAAAACTCTTCAAACAACAACAACTGCTGACAACTGCTGTACCAACTGCTAACAACTGCTGTGCCAACTGCTGACAGCTGCTGTGCTGCTGTGAGTAGGAACAACACATGTACACAAGGGCTAGGTAAGACGTCAGTTGCTGCTGTATTGTGCACTGCTGTGAACTTTTGCATTAAAGTGCTTGTGTGCTTTGCAAAATTAAAGTAATTACAGTGAGTTCTTTACTAACATATACAGTGCAGTAAGTGTTTAGTATTCTGATGAACATTTTAAGTGATAAGTTTACATTTATTCAGTAACAAATGGCAAATATACCTCAGTTTCCTGTATTTGATCCTGACTGTGACCAGACAAACCTGTCACAGAGGTGGACCAAGTGGCTTAAAAGGTTTGAAAATTTGTTGATAGTTTCTGACATCAAAAGTGCTGAAAGAAAGCGTGCCTTTCTACTTCATTATGCAGGTGATAGAGTTTGTGACATCTTTGACACACTGAAAGACACTGGTGGTGCCAAAGATTATGACACTGCCAAAGTCAAATTAACTGAACATTTCAAACCAAGACGGAAATTGACATACCAAGACATACTGCAATGGAAATTATGCATTTCAGGAGAGCGAAACAACTCTCTAATGAAACTGTTGATCAATACCATACACATCTGCAGGGTTTAGCAGCCCATTGTGAGTTTGCTGATGTTAATAAAGATATCAAACAGCAAATAATTGAAACATGCACATCTACACGTCTCCGTCGAAGAGCTCTAGAACTTGTTGATGATGACAATTTGCTTACCAAGATACTGGATATGGCTCGTCGAATGGAAGATGCTGCACGTGATGCTCGTGTCATGGAGTGCAGTGCCAACAACGGTTCTGCCACTGTTACTAACAGTGATGAGGTATGTAAGGTTCAGGGAGGACACCATGATCATAAAAGATATCATGCCAAACCTAACAGTAAATTGAGCCGAGAACCACATCACAACTGGAGTCATGGAACAAGACTCAAGCAGTCACAACGACTCACATCAGAGGGTGTCAACAATAATGTTACAATTGTGGAGGAGACTACCCACACCAAGATAATGTTTGTCCTGCTCAAGGTAAGAAGTGTTATGAGTGTGGAAAACTAGGTCATTTGGTGCTATGTGTCGTTCCGCACTAAAGAAACACAGTCAGGGAATAAAAGTACTGTACGAGGATCAGGTCATAGGTGGTCGAGGTGGTAAACGCAATATTACACCTCATGTCCAGAATGTTATAATGTACAAGACAACATGTCATTACAACCAGTCTCAGATGACAGTGAATGTGATTATATTTATGGAGTACAAGCAATCACAGAATGGAATGATCTTCCAAACAACCCAGAGACTATAGTATACATTGCTGGTATTTGTCTCAAAGTTCTCATTGACTCTGGATCAAACATTGACACCGTTGCTAAATGTCACTATGAGAATTTAAAAAACAGTTCCCAAAGCTTGAAAACTACAATGGTAAAGCCACTGCTATGCTTCAAAGGTAGCCTTGCCAGCGATTGGAACTTTCACTGCAGAAATGAGGTCAAAGAGTGCATGCTCATTACTACATTCCATGTTGTTAGG
>WNGS01169284.1:0-10863 GCA_020271785.1 Procambarus virginalis
CTTACCCTACCTAACTTACCTATCCTAACTTAACTAACCTAACCTAACTTACCATTCCTAACTTAACTAACCTGACCTAACTTACCTTACCTAACTTACCTAACCTATCTTAACCTAACCTAACTTACCTAACCTAACCTAACTTAACCTAACTTACCTAACCTAACTTAACCTATCCTAACTTAAAGTAAATTACCTAACTTAGCTTAACTTACATAACCTAACTTAGCTTAACTTACATAACCTAACTTACCCAAACTGACGTAACCTAACTTAGTCCAACTTACCCAACCAGACATGACCTAACTTACATATATATTCCTGCTTGTCTTTTGTGTTTCGTCAATCAATGTCTCATATTCATTTACTCGTTTCAAGGGATATTTTCTCAAATGGTCATTTACGCATTTCATGTGCTATTTGTTAAAGATTGGGTGTTTAAGCATTTCAAAGGATTGTTGTTATATATGGGCATTTACTCGTTTCAAAGGTTAATTTCTCAAATGGTCATTTTTGCATTTCAAGTGTTATTTGTTAAAGTTCATCAAGTTGCTCATAAGTTGTATTTATTATGTTTGTAATAATTGTCTTATTCTTTCCCCCCTTAACCTAACCTCTTTAATCTTAGTGTATTCATTATGTTGGTTATCATTTGTTCTTATTCCCCAACCTTTTCCTAACCTTTCAGATGTAGTTTATTTGTTTATTGTGTTTGATGTATTTGTTGAATATTTTTGGGAACAAAATGGACTCTGACTAATTTTCGTAGATTGCAGGACTGATTTTTTTTTGGCATAACCTAGACTCTGAATATTTTCGGGCATAAATTGGACTCTGAATATTTTAGGGCACAAACTGGACTCTGTTCAATTTCGATCCATTACAGGTGAAACAGTCGTAAATGGATATAAAACTCAAAGTCGCGACTAAGATGTCTGTTTTCCTTAACAAAACGTCTAAGACAATATTCTCTGAAAATGGTCTTTTTACAAAATTTGGTCATAAACATATAAATAAACTTCTATGATTATTTGAAACTCTGTAATATTTTCTTAAAACTGAACTCTGAAAAATGTTGAACTTTCCCCATAAGAACTGTTAACAAACTTCCATGAAATTATTTTCCCCATAAGAACTCTTAACAAAACTTCTATGAATATATTCTCAGAAAATGGTCTTTGAAAAAATGTGTGATTTTGAAAGCAGGCAATATATGTCCGTAGAGTTTACCTTGAAACCCTGACATGCTAACCTCATACTCCCAATTGTAAATGACCTAATTGATGCACAGAGTAAAGGGTCTCGAATTTCCTTTGTATGGATACCTTCACACATAAATATAACCCATCATAATGAAACAGACATTGCAGCCAAATTAGCGTGTAACAAGTTTGAAGTTGACTTAGATCTAGGTATCCCCATCTCTGCTGTCAAAACTACATTGATCCAAACATTCAGATCTGATAGGAAAGAACTTACTGACTCCCAACGACCTGAAAGTACTAGTATAAAAAGCTATGATTTGTTCAGATCTGAAACCTACATCTATGGGCAGCACAAAACGTCCACTAGACTGTGCGACACAGTGGTTGCAAGGATCAGGTTGGGTTACCGTTACCTGTGGCAGGTGGCTGCAGGTGACGGATCTCCCAATCCTGAGCACTCCAGTTGCAAACTCTGTGAGCAGGAACTACGGCACGATCTCCCGCACTACATTACTGAATGCCCAGTTATTAGACCTTTCAGACCAGTTGGCATGAGGTACCTGGAGCTTTGCAATTACTTTATTCACTCTCGTATTCTTGAAGATATCCTCACAGTGTACCCAAAATTTGCCAGTGCAGGCTACTAAACATATGGCCCTGTATGACTAACCATCCTGCAAGATGGGGACCTTTATTACCACTGCTACCTTATTCAATCTTGTGTTGATGATATCCTCAAAATGCATCCGGAATCTGCCAGTGCAGACTGCTTATCACATGCCTCTGTATGACTAACCATCCTGTGTGATGGGGATTTTCTAGCATCAACTAGTTAGCTTTTTTGACACACTGTACTCCACTTCATATAGTCTAGGGCAGCTGCACTAATGCAGATGTACCTAAGGAATTAATAAAAAAAAAAAAAAAAAAGCTAAACACGATTTTTCTGAATTTTCTATAAGATTTTCCTACTTATTGTCTACTATAAGAACTCTTAACAAACTTCTAAAACTTCAAAAATTATTTATCTCATAAGAATTCCATAATTCCAAATCAGTGTCTGCCAAATTCACCTAGAAATCCTGACAGTCTAAGGACGATATTTGAATTTCTCCTATAAGAACTCTTAACAAACTTCTATGAACATATTTCATCATAAGAACTCCTAACAACTTCTAAAACCTCAGAAATTATTTTTCTCATAAGAATTCCTTAATTCCAAATCAGTGACTGGCCAAATTCACCTGGAACACTTGACACGCAAAACCCGATTTTGTCCAGAAAAAAATCGGCTTTAGCGTGTGATCCCTACTACTAGCAGGGACCATATCGGCGCCTGCCTCCCCCAGCAGGGGAAGGCAGGCTCTCCTTCCTGCCCCACAACTACCCAAGACTCTCCTTCCTGCCCCACAACTACCCAAGACTCTCCATCCTGCCCCACAACTACCCAAGACTCTCCTTCCTGCCCCACAACTACCCAAGACTCTCCATCCTGCCCCACAACTACCCAAGACTCTCCATCCTGCCCCACAACTACCCAGACTCTCCTCCCTGCCCCACAACTACCCAAGACTCTCCTTCCTGCCCACAACTACCCAAGACTCTCCTTCCTGCCCCACAACTACCCAAGACTCTCCATCCTGCCCCACAACTACCCAAGACTCTCCTTCCTGCCCCACAACTACCCAAGACTCTCCATCCTGCCCCACAACTACCCAAGACTCTCCTTCCTGCCCCACAACTACCCAAGACTCGCCTCCCTGCCCCACAACTACCCAAGACTCGCCTCCCTGCCCCACAACTACCCAGACTCGCCTCCCTGCCCCACAACTACCCAAGACTCGCCTCCCTGCCCCACAACTACCCAAGACTCGCCTCCCTGCCCCACAACTACCCAAGACTCGCCTCCCTGCCCAACAACTACCCAAGACTCGCCTCCCTGCCCCACAACTACCCAAGACTCTCCTTCCTGCCCCACAACTACCCAGACTCGCCTCCCTGCCCCACAACTACCCAAGACTCTCCTTCCTGCCCCACAACTACCCAAGACTCGCCTCCCTGCCCCACAACTACCCAAGACTCGCCTCCCTGCCCCACAACTACCCAGACTCTCCATCCTGCCCCACACTACCCAAGACTCTCCATCCTGCCCCACAACTACCAAGACTCTCCATCCTGCCCCACAACTACCCAAGACTCTCCTTCCTGCCCCACACTACCCAAGACTCGCCTCCATGCCCCACAACTACCCAAGACTCTCCTTCCTGCCCCACCACTACCCAAGACTCGCCTTCCTGCCCCACAACTACCCAAGACTCGCCTTCCTGCCCCCAACTACCCAGACTCGCCTCCCTGCCCCACAACTACCCAAGACTCGCCTCCCTGCCCCACAACTACCAATTTCCCTTCCGATAGAAGAGCAAAATCGAAGATATGTTCAACGTTAACAAAGAAAAGCAAATTGATATTTGCTTTTCTCTATTTCTTATGTTTATTGTTTNCCCCACAGTGTCACGATGTGCCAACACCCAACCTTCGCTCTCCACCTACTCACTGGCCGAGGCCTTCAGCAACACGCTGACAGGGGTGCCAAACTAACACATCCAGGGGTGCCAAACTAACACATCCAGGGGTGCCAAACTAACACATCAGGGGTGCCAAACTAACACATACAGGGGTGCCAAACTAACACATACAGGGGTGCCAAACTAACACATACAGGGGTGCCAAACTAACACATACAGGGGTGCCAAACTAACACATCCAGGGGGTGCCAAACTAACACATCCAGGGGTGCCAAACTAACACATACAGGGGGTGCCAAACTAACACATCCAGGGGTGCCAAACTAACACATACAGGGGTGCCAAACTAACACATCCAGGGGGTGCCAAACTAACACATCCAGGGGTGCCAAACTAACACATACAGGGGTGCCAAACTAACACATACAGGGGTGCCAAACTAACACATACAGGGGTGCCAAACTAACACATACAGGGGTAGCTAACCCCGTGGCAGAAGCCTCTAGCAGCTTGCTAGCAGCACTTCACATTAGGGACATCACTATGACTCTTAATTAATAGCCAATCCCGGTGTACGGCGATCTTCACCAACACCGCTTATACAACAGCTAACACACTACCTAGATCAATGGCGACCAAGCTAAGGGTTCATGGGCTGCCAAGGTAAACTGCCTTCCTCAGTACAACAGCCTTCACATGCCACCTCTATGGACACAAAACATCATTATCTAGTTGGACAGTACACTGGGAAAACCACGAGTTAACACTCGTTCACGGGGGAGTTGACATTATGCTTTGTAGCTACAACCCTAGATGGTGCTCATCCTGACACGCCACCCGCCACAGGTCATCCACATCAACCTCTCTTTATAACTAAGGCAGGAAACCAGAGCCATTTGTCGCTGTCATGCCACCACCAACAGATGGTGTGGTCCACAGAGCATTAACAACGTACTGGAGTGAACGATATGGAAGAAAATGCAAGATTGAACCAGTGAAGAGCAGGGGTGCCATAGGCACAATCAGAGAGCACTGTATAAACATCAGAGGTCCGCGGTTGTTCAACGTCCTCCCAGCGACTATAAGAAATATTGCCGGAACAACCGTAGACATCTTCAAGAGAAAACTGGACTGTTTCCTAAGAGAAGTCCGGATCAGCCGGGCTGTGGTGGGTATGTGGCTCTGCGGGCCGCTCCAAGCAACAGCCTGGTGGATCAAACTCTCACAAGTCGAGCCTGGCCTCGGGCCGGGCTTGGAGAGTAGAAGAACTCCCAGAACCCCATCAACCAGGTATCAACCAGGTATCCAGTACCAGGGGAGTTGGAGTGCAGTCCCATGGATGATGATCAAATTGCCACTATACTTCGACGATGGTGTCACACACCACGTGGTGTGTGTCATGTCATAAGCACATGGTGTGTGTCATGTCACAACCACGTGGTGTGTGTCATGTCACAACCACGTGGTGTGTGTCATGTCATAAGCACATGGTATGTGCCATGTCACAAGCATCAGCACATGACAAGTGATCAGTTCGGAGTGAGAGGCTGTTGTGAGTGGAGTGCCTCGGGGCTCTCTCCTGGGACCTCTGACATTAGAAGCTATTGACAGTCATCATCAAATTCTCAAACCGACTGAATCCTATGCCTTTACTGATGGCTCTGTGCAGTTAGGCACTGGTAGAACAGGTTGTGCATGTGCAGTGTATAAAGGGGATGAAATGATCATGTCTAGTACACAGAGATTGAACAACTGGGCTAGCACCACACAGACCGAGCTATTGGGCATTTATCTAGCCACTGAATACCTTAAGCTCAATGGTGGTGGAGTTATTTTCTGTGACTCTAAAAGTGCTCTGCAGTCCTTAAATAACCCATCACAATGTATGTCGGAAGTAGCTTGTAATAATAAATGGAATGTAATTTTTGCCAAACTCTTGTATAAAATTTGTGTGGATCCCATCCTATGTTGGAGTTGGAAAACATGACTTTGTAGATCGATTGGCCAATGAGGCTTGCAGGAAAGAAATCATTGATTGTGACTTTGGACTATCTAATGCAATTATTAGAAACATACAAATTAAAGAAATTAATTCAGATTTAGAAGAACTAAGAAATGCCCAGAGACCTGAAAGCTGCAGTATTAAAAGTTATGACAAGTTTTGTAATAATAGGTATTTGTATGGTGAGCACAGTAACCGAACCAGGCAATGTGATGTAGTCATTGCTGTAATTCGCCTTGGCTATAGACACATCTGGCAGGTTAGTGAGGCTGAGCCACTACCAGAATACTCAGATTGCAAACTCTGTGATAAACCTTTAATGCATTCACTAGAACACTATATTGTTGAATGTGAAGCCATAAAGGACTTTAGACCTTCTGGCCTCTTGTACCACCAACTGTGTAACTATTTTACTGACTCAGGTGTTCTGGACGAAATCCTAACAGTTTATCCAAAATTTGCTTGTCCATTTTAAAGAATGAAGAACAATTCTTATTTATATTACTTCTAAGCTGCATCAGTTATGAACCCATCCCTGCCCTTGTGTGGCAGTGCACAGTAGAAGTTGTTTTCACATATCCATACATTAAAACATTGATTGTAACCATGATATATATGTGCTTCAGCCTACAGTTTAGACCTATTGTCTTGTGTATGACCCTCTGTCCTGCGTGACAGTGAATACCAGCATTATCCTCACTTTAATAAGACTTAATCGAAATCCTCAGATTAGGCAAAATTGTAATTAATTTTGTCAATAAAGATGTTAATTAATAATAATAATCTGTTATTTATAATGTATTTGGGTGATTTGGATTCGGGTTTGAGCAGCGGTAATTGTGGGGTTGACGATGATACAAAAATTGGGAGGGAGGGAAGGGGGGGACTCACTGTTTCTTGGGACGGTCTAGAGAGGGTTTTTGAATGGTCGAAAGATTGGCCGATGCAGTTTGGTGCTAAGTGTGGGGTTTTGATGTTATGTAATGATAATATAATTACAAGATAAGAGTTAGATGGTGTTGAGACTGCAAAGTCAGATTACGAAAGTGATCTGGGAGTTATGATTAGTAAGAATTAAAAGGCAGAAAATCAATGCATGAATGTTCGTAATAAGGCAAATAGGATACTGGGATTTATTAATCGAAGCGTTAGTATCAAGACACCTGGTGTGGTTCTTCAGCTATATCTTGCTCTGGTTAGGCCCCATTTAGATTATGCAGCTCAGTTTAGGTCGCCGTACTATAGAATGGATATAAATTTACTTGAACGTGTCCAGCGTAAATGACAAAGTTAATTCCCCAAATTAGAAACCTGTCATATGTAGAGAGGTTAACAAAGCTTAAATTTCATTCACTGCAAAGGTGAAGAGTTAGGGGTGACATGATAGAACTTAACAAGCGGATGATTGGACATAACAAAGGGGATATTAATTGGGTATTAAAAGTATTAACACAAGACAGAACAAGAACCAATAGATGTAAACTGGATAGGTTTTGATTTAGGAAAGACTTGGGCAAATACTGGGTCGGTAACAGGGTTGTTGATTTGTGGAACCAATTACCGCATAACGTAGTGGAGGTGGGGTCCCTCGATTGTTTTAAACGTGGGTTGGACATGTATATGAGTGGGATTGGGTGGTTATAAATATGAGCTGCCTCGTATGGGCCAATAGGCCTTCTGCAGTTACTTTTATTCTTATGTTTAATCTTGAGCCCGTCGGGCACTCAGAGCCAACTGGGGGCTCTAATCTTGAGCCCATCGGGGCGCTCAGAGCCCACTGGGAGTTGTAGTCTTTAGCCCGCCGGTGGCTCATGATTAGGTGAATTAGTGACCATAAAATTGGTGGTTAACGATCCCTAATCGAATTGAATAGACCGTCGTCATCTTGGCGATTAATTCACTCAAATATTTGATATTGTCAGAGCCAACACGGGCGTCTGCCTCCCCCAGCAGGGACCACACGGGCGTCTGCCTCCCCCAGCAGGGACCACACCGGCGCCTGCCTCCCCCAGCAGGGACCACACGGGCGTCTGTCTCCCCCAGCAGGGCCACACACCGGCGTCTGCCTCCCCCAGCAGGACCACACGGGCGCCTGCCTCCCCCAGCAGGAACCACACGGGCGCCTGCCTCCCCCAGCAGGGACCACATGGGCGCCTGTCTCCCCCAGCAATAACCACACGGGCGCCTGCCTCCCCCAGCAGGGACCACACCGGCGTCTGCTCCCCCAGCAGGGACCACACGGCGTCTGCCTCCCCCAGCAGGGACCACACGGCGCCTGCCTCCCCCAGCAGGGACCACATGCGGCCTGTCTCCCCCCAGCAGGGACCACATGGGCGCCTGCATCCCCCAGCGGCAGGGACCACACTGGCGTCTGCCTCCCCCAGCAGGGACCACACCGGCATCTGCCTCCCCCAGCAGGGACCACACCGGCGTCTGCCTCCCCCAGCAGGGACCACATGGGCGCCTGTCTCCCCAGCAGGACCACACGGGCGCCTGCCTCCCCCAGCAGGGACCACACGGGTGCCTGCCTCCCCCAGCAGGGGCCACACCTGCGTCTGCCTCCCCCAGCAGGGACCACACCGGCGTCTGCCTCCCCCAGCAGGGACCACACCGGCGTCTGCCTCCCCCAGCAGGGACCACACGGGCGTCTGCCTCCCCCAGCAGGGACCACACGGGCGCCTGCCTCCCCCAGCAGGGACCACACGGGCGCCTGCCTCCCCGCAGGGACCACATGGGCGCCTGTCTCTCCCAGCAATAACCACACGGGCGCCTGCCTCCCCCAGCAGGGACCACACCGGCGTCTGCCTCCCCCAGCAGGGACCACACCGGCGTCTGCCTCCCCCACAGGGACCACACGGGCGCCTGCCTCCCCCAGTAGGACCACATGGGCCTGTCTCCCCCAGCAGGGACCACACGGCGCCTGCCTCCCCCAGCATGGACCACACCGGCGTCTGCCTCCCCCAGCAGGACCACACCGGCATCTGCCTCCCCCAGCAGGGACCACACCGGCGTCTGCCTCCCCCAGCAGGGACCACATGTGGCCTGTCTCCCCCAGCAGGACCACACGGGCGCCTGCCTCCCCCAGCAGGGACCACACGGTGCCTGCCTCCCCCAGCAGGGACCACACCTTCGTCTGCCTCCCCCAGCAGGGACCACACGGGCGTCCCTCCCCCAGCAGGGACCACACGGGCGTCTGCCTCCCCCAGCAGGGACCACTGGCGTCGCTGTCTCCCCCAGCAGGGACCACACGGGCGTCTGCCTCCCCCAGCAGGGACCACACCGGCGTCTGCCTCCCCCAGCAGGACCACACCGGCGTCTGCCTCCCCCAGCAGGGACCACACGGGCTTCTGTCTCCCCCCACGGGCTCTGTCTCCCCCAGCAGGGACCACACCGGCGCCTGCACGCCCCCCCGCAGGGACCACACGGGCGTCTGCTCCCCCAGCAGGGACCACACCGGCGTCTGCTCCCCCAGCAGGACCACACCGGCGCCCTGCCTCCCCCAGCAGGGACCACACGGGCGCCTGCCTCGCCCCAGCAAGGACCACACGGGCGCCTGCCTCCCCCAGCAGGGACCAACCGGCGCCTGTCTCCCCCAGCAGGGACCACACGGGCGATGCCTCCCCCAGCAGGGACCACACGCGTTGCCTCCCCCAGCAGGGACCCACACCGGCGTCTGCCTCCCCCAGCAGGGACCACACCGGCGTCTGCCTCCCCCAGCAGGGACCACACCGGCGTCTGCCTCCCCCAGCAGGGACCACACGGGCGCCTGCCTCCCCAGCAGGGACCACATGGGCGCCTGTCTCCCCCAGCAAACCACACGGGCGCCTGCCTCCCCCGCAGGGACCACACGGCGTCTGCCTCCCCCAGCAGGGACCACACCGGCTCTGCCTCCCCCAGCAGGGACCACACGGCGTCTGCCTCCCCAGCAGGGACCACATGGGCGCCTGCCCCCAGCAGGGACCACACGGCGCTGCCTCCCCCAGCAGGGACCAACACGGGCCTGCCTCCCCCAGCAGGGACCACACCGCGCCTGCCTCCCCCAGCAGGGACCACACCGGCGTCTGCCTCCCCCAGCAGGGACCACATGGGCGCCTTCTCCCCCAGCAGGGACCACACGGGCGCTGCCTCCCCCAGCAGGGACCACACGGGGCCTGCCTCCCCCAGCAGGGACCACACCGCGTCTGCCTCCCCCAGCAGGGACCACACGGGCGATGCCTCCCCCAGCAGGGACCACACGGGCGTCTGCCTCCCCCAGCAGGGACCACACGGGCGCTCTCGCTCCCCCAGCAGGGACCACACGGGCTGTCTCCCCCAGCAGGGACCACACCGGCGCTGCCTCTCCCCCAGCAATCCAGAGGCCACACGGGCGCCTGCCTCCCCACGCAGGGACCACACGGCGTCCTCCGCAGGGACACACTCCCCCAGCAGGGACCACACCGGCAGTCTGCCTCCCCAGCAGGGACCACACCGGCGTCTGCCTCCCCCAGCAGGGACCATACCGGCGCCTGTCTCCCCCAGCAGGGACCACACGGGCGCCTGCTCCCCCAGCAGGGACCACACGGCGCCTGCCCCCAGCAGGGACCACACGGGCTGCCTGTCTCCCCCAGCAGGGACCACATGGGCGCCTGTCTCCCCCAGCAGGGACCACACGGGCGCTGCCTCCCCCAGCAGGGACCAACCGGGTCCTGCCTCCCCAGCAGGGACCACACCGGCGTCTGCCTCCCCCAGCAGGGACCACACGGGCGAATGCCTCCCCCAGCAGGGACCACACGGGCGACTGCCTCCCCCAGCAGGGACCACACGGGCGTGCCTCCCCCAGCAGGGACCACACGGGCGAATGCCTCTCCCCAGCAGGGACCACACCGGCGCTGTCCCCCCAGCAGGGACCACACCGGCGCTGCTCCCCCAGCAGGGACCACACGGGCGTATGCCTCCCCCAGCAGGGACCACACGGCGTCTGCCTCCCCCAGCAGGGACCACACCGGCGCCTGCCTCCCCCAGCAGGGACCACACCGGCGTCTGCCTCCCCCAGCAGGGACCACACGGCGCTGTCTCCCCCAGCAGGGACCACACCGGCGCCTGTCTCCCCCAGCAGGGACCACACGTGGCCCTGTCTCCCCCAGCAGGGACC
>WNGS01169285.1:12232-33906 GCA_020271785.1 Procambarus virginalis
CGTACTATAGAATAGATATAAATTCACTTGAAACGTGTTCAGCGTAGGAAGACAAAGTTATTCCCCAAATTTGAAATCTTTCACATGAAGAAAGATTAATAAAGCTTAAATTGCATTCACTGGAAAGGCGATGAGTTAGGGGTGACATGATAAAAGTTTACAAGTGGATGAATGGACATAACAAAGGGGATATTAATAGGGTATTAAAAGTATCAACACAAGACAGAACACGAAACAATGGGTATAAATTGGATAAGTTTAAATTCAGGAAAGACTAGGGTAAATACTGGTTTGGTAACAGGGTTGTTGATTTGTGGAACCAATTACTGCGTAACGTGGCGGAGGTGGGATCCCTCGATCGTTTCAAGCGAGTGTTGGACATGTATATGAGTGGGATTGGGTGGTTATAAATAGGAGCTGCCTCGTATGGGCCAATAGGCCTTCTGCAGTTACCTTTGTTCTTATGTTCTTATGTTCTGAGCTTTTAATTAAATCGTCAGTCTATGTGGCTGCCATCGCGGGGGAGGATACTGCTTGACAGTATTTATGAGAGTATCCAACATAACAAAGGGGGACATTAATAGGGTATTAAAAGTAACAACACACGACAGAACACTAAACAATGGGCAAAGATTGGATAACATAAGAACATAAAAATAAAGGTAAGTGCAGAAGGCCTATTGGCCCATACGAGGCAGCTCCTATCTATAACCACACAATCCCGCTCATATATGTCCAACCCACGCTTGAAACAATCGAGGGACCCCACCTCCACCACGTTACGCGGTAATTGGTTCCACAAATCAACAACCCTGTTACCGAACCTCTGGCTTTTGTGAATATTTGAGTTTACCGGAAAACCTGAATAGAAAACCCCGACCTAACCTACCCATCTTAATTTTTTAAGATAAGCATTTTATTGCTTCTTAATTACAATTACGACTTAATTGTGTAATTACGACTTAAAATACTGATATTACAATTAAAAAAATTATATGTTTAAATAAATTTAAAGTAACTTAGGATATTTTCAAATTTTGTATAAAAAATCTCTATTGTTCAATAAAGCATGAAAAAATTTCTGATATTTAAAACTTTTGTATAGCAAACTGAACTTTAAAACTTCAGCCTAAAATTCTGAGTGGAAAACGAGGAGAATTAAATGGGGGAGGTGAATGTAACAGCCCCATAAGTCTAATTATGTTCTATGTATGACAGTGGGGAAATGTAATTATTACACCTAGTATTAAAACGTACTTTCAACTCGGAGGACGGGTTGTCTTATTAGATCGTGTGCGCCATCCATGCACGTCACCAGATAAAGCTTTGATGGCCGGGGGTTTGGTCTATATAAACTTCATCGTCCATCTTACCTTCAGTTGTTCTCTAGTTCAATACCTGATTGTGCATTACCGTACTGTTCCTGACTTTAGAAACAATGGCGGTTAAGGATCTGAGGGAACGTAAGATAATAAGACTTTCCGGCACTAAAATAAGTTTTATAAGAAAATTTAAAAGTTTCCTTCATAAAGTTACGGTTATCAACAAGATTCTTCGTCGTCTAAGAGAGGATCAGAAAGAGCACGAGAGAGAGGATCAGCAAAAGCCAACTCTTTCACGTTTACTACAAAGCCGAGTTAATACGTCACTGTCACCTTCAGCCAGAGATTTGCATCTGGGCGCCCCACCTCCTGCAGGAAGCATCCAGCCTACCTCTGAGGTCAGCGAGCAGTCCCGCGTTCAGCATACTAGAAGATGGACAGCATCTCTCTTCCAGACTGTAGCAGCGAGAGGTTTACAGCACCTGCTCGGCCTTCGCAGTCCACCTCCTTCAGTGCATTATATCTTCCAGCCTTCCAATATATCAGTGAGAGAGGGGATTTATGGCTTCCAGCCTCCATCAGTGAGAGAGAGAATTTATGGGTTCCAGCCTCGTTCAGTGAGGAAAGTTCATTCCCGCATCCAGATTTCTTCAATGTGGAAGTGGAGCGTCCAGCATACTTCAGTGAAAAATATATTAATGGCTATGGTCCAGCATACTAGAAGATGGACAGCATCTCTCTTCCAGACTGTAGCAGCGAGAGGTTTACAGCACCTGCTCGGCCTTCGCAGTCCACCTACTTCAGTGCATTATATCTTCCAGCATTCCAATATTTCAGTGAGAGAGGTCACTGAATATGGCTTCCAGCCTCCATCAGTGAGAGAGAGAATTTATGGGTTCCAGCTTCGTTCAGTGAGGAAAGTTCATTCCCGCATCCAGATTTCTTCAACGTGGAAGTGCAGCGTCCAGCATACTTCAGTGAAAAATATGTTAATGGCTATGGTCCGTAACCCAGTATCTCCGAAAGCTTTACTTCTTGGTTTGGGAATAATTTTATTTATATCACTTGTTTTCTATTATTTATATTTATATATTTAAGAATTTTGTTCTTCACATAGTTTGTTTTGGTAGGGACGCGAGTCTTATTTTCCTTCACCCCTTTTATATAGGAATCATCAGAAGTGCATCCGAGGTGCCGTGTGGCTTGTCGCCTCCTCTAGTGAACAAAATATTTTATCGCAGCATTTCCAATTCATTTAACATTTGTTGAATTACAATTTATATCGTTCAATATGCAGTTGTAAGACATAAGAATATTCTTGTCGATATGATTGAAAGAGGTGCAGACTATGAGTCATAATAACGTGGCTGAAATATGATGAAATATCTACAGACAACCTCAAGTCGATTGTCAATCGACCTGAGATTGTCGATTGACAATCGACTTGAGAATGGTCCAGGACGGACCGAAACGTCGTCGTCTCCTCACTTTCTAGTGTGTGGTCTGTGGTCATTGATAAAAGTATTCTTCAATCATTGTAAAAATTTAAAAAATAATATACAGAATAAAATATATTTAATTTTTGTATTTTATTTTAATATAAGATAAAAAAAAAATTGTAAAAACATTATATTCATTAACATTTAAATATTATTGAATCTGCGTTAGTGTAATTTGCATAGCCACGTAACATGCTTATCAGTAATATGTTTGATCCAATATGTTATACTTTTGATCCATTTAAATACACTTAAAAAATTATCTCCGGGAATTACTATACAATTATTGGTCAATAATATTTGTGTATTGTATGTATTTGTGGTCCCCTTGGGCGTCTTGAAATGCAAGAGGGTAGAAATACCAAATTCCATCTTATGAATTTGATTATCTCAATAAGCTTACTTCTACTGGAAAATAATAACCCACTATTTTGAAAACGTGAGGAAATGTAGACTATATTTCCATCTCAACCTGGGTTCTATCATGAGGAAATGTAAACAATACTTCCATCCCAACCCGGGTCCTATTTATCTATCAAGAGGAAATATAGATTATATTTCCACCTAGTAAGCTTACTTACTTCATTGTACTTGTTCATATTTCAGAAGATTTGTTGAATAATTGAATGTATTTAAATCATTTCTTGTTTAATTTTACCATCGTGGTTATGTCCTCTTTTCACATTATTTATAGACACGCATTATTTGAGAGAATGTGTGTGACTGATTCAGAGGAAAGGAGGAAGAAAAGGGTGGCGGATGTGGAGAGAGCCATTGAGACTACCAGGTACTGCCGGATGCCTTTCCTAGCGCTCCGTCTAAGTACCCGAAGCTACCCAAATTTACTCAAAGCTACTCAAAGCTTCCTAGCATTACGTAAGTAATGAAGAAATATGCCATATTTACTCACTATATTGTTGGTGTTGAATGTAGAACATGAAAAAAAACATATTTTTACTCTGAAATAACATAAATTTATAAAGAAATTAGAGGAAACTGATTGGAATGTGAGGCCAAAGGAAGTGACGTTCCAATGTTGTGGAGCGAATTATCCTAGATGAACAAATTATTCAAGATATATTGCTTAGAAGTTATAATAAGTTATACAGTTCGAACCCTCATCACCACTCTAGTGGAATTATTCATTATTTCAGTTATGTTTAGTTAGGTAGGTAGGTACAGGAGGCTCATATGCCTGCAAACATTGTCGCTTGAACCGTCGACTTGGTTTGACGTCACCAGTTTCTTATTTTCGCCTAATTTGGTTATAAGAAGATATTTTTCAGAGTAAAAATGTTTTTCATGCTCAACAGTCAGCACCAGCATTATAATGAATGAATATTATATTCAATATTCATCCATTCATATGGGAAATGAATGGATGTCGAGGGCACTTGGTGTCAATTGCAGGCTGGAAAGATATTGCAAATCAAATGCAATATCTTTCATAGACAACTGGGAATGAAATGTAATGCTCGTGATGGGGTGCATCTATCGAGAGCTGGGGTTGTTGCTGTTGCGAACTCGTTGGAAGAAGTGGGTTAGAGGTGTTTGTTTGGGTTTTAAACTGTTAGTAGATAGAGGTATGGGAATTGATTTGGAGGAAGGAGGTAATAAAAGTAGGTGTTTGTGGGAGAAAGGAATTGGCAAAATGATCAGGGAAAGAGAAGGGCCTCAAAATAACTATTCACTTAGGGTATATTACACTAACAGTAGAAGTCTAAGAAATAAAATTAACGAATTAAATGCTATTGTCTGCACAGAAGAAATAGATATTATTGCACCTGCCGAAACGTGGATGAATGTTGATAATAGAGAACTATTAGCTGAATATCAAATAAATGGATTTAAACTATTTCACACAGATAGATATATTAGACAAGGAGGTGGGGTAGCCATATACGTTAGGGACAATTTTAAATGTAGTCTCAAAGAGGGAATCAAAACTGAGCCACACACAGAAACTATTTGGATAGAATTAAACGAAAAAGCAAATAATATTATAATAGGAGTTATATATAGGTCACCAAATTTAGACAGAACGGAAGCAAAGCATCTATGGGATGAAATATCTAGGGCATCTAGATCTAACAATATTTATGTCATGGGTGACTTTAATTATAGTGGAATAAACTGATTGAACAAAACAGGGAATATGAAGCAGAAGATTTTCTAGAATTAATTGACGATTGCTTTCTTACGCAACCATTAACACATCACGGGAAATAATATTTTAGATTTAGTGTTAACTAACAGGGAACACAAATTATGACATCGAAATAGGGAGTGAGCTAGGGAACAGTGATCACAAAGAAATCATTTTTAGCATAGAATGGAATAGACTTAGAGAAAATTCTGTTAAAGTGCCAGACTTNTTATTACATTTTCAAAGACTTTTAGTTTACACACACACAACTATAACCTGCAAACACTAAACAGAGTTCTACTTATGCTATGATTTAAACAACTTTCATTTTATTTTATACCCGCATTTTGGTGAGGTGGATATGTTACAACAGTTTTTGGATGAGCTGAACAAAACTTTCAACACAGGATAGACACGAAATATTGGAGTATTAATAAGGTGAATTGAAGGTAGGAATGGAAGTAACTGCAAAGGGCCTATTGGCCCATATTTGATGCTTCTATATTGGAGCGGAGTCTTGAAGTGGGTAGAATATAGTTGTGCATTAATTGGCTGTTGATTGCTGGTGTGACTTCTTGATTTACACATCAAGAGTCAGCACCAGCAATCAACAGCCAATTAATGCACAACTATATTCTACCCACTTCAAGACTCCGCTCCATATAGAAGCATGAAATATATATATATATATATATATATATATATATATATAATATATATATATATATATATATATATATATATATGTCGTACCTAGTAGCCAGAACGCACTTCTCAGCCTACTTTGGCAAGCAATATTTTCTCAAATTTTTTTCTTATGAAATGATAAAGCTACCCATTTCTTTATGTATGAGGTCAATATTTTTTTTATTGGAGTTCAAATTAACGTAGATATATGACCGAACCTAACTAACCCTACCTACCTAATCTAACCTATCTTTATAGGTTAGGTTAGGTTAGGTAGCCGAAAAAGTCAGGTTAGATTAGGTTAGGTAGGTTAGGTAGTCGTAAAACAATTAATTCATGAAACTTGGTTTATTAGGAAAATCGGGCCTTCATAGTAGGCTGAGAAGTGCGTTCTGGCTACTAGGTACAACATATATATATATATATATATATATATATATATATATATATATATATATATATATATATATATATATATATATATGTATATATATATATATATATATATATATATATATATTCAATAAAAGTTTTAACACTTGAAGGAACACTCACTTATTTTATGGTGTTTTCTTCCCGTTAATATCTGGATGAATTTAACTTTGTGTTTAACAACTGAGATCCAACGGTATACATTCACGAGTCAAGACATGTCTATATGCCGTCTAATATACACTTAGGGAAAGTATTGCAAGCAGTGTTGCAGGTGGTGCCTCGACCCACAACCCTCCCAGGAAAACCTCAGAGGCAGCACTGGCACCCGCCGCCTTTGGCAGCTATCAAGCGTCTTAGCCAATTAAACATCATTAAATGATGCACTGGCAACTCTCCAGCTAACAGGAAAGATATGTGTGTTTTTTTCAAACTGCCACACACTTCCAGATGAATCATTCATTAGTAAACAGCTGCTCAAAACCCCGCTTCTTGGAATCAGTAATTATCCGAAATAATTATATAGTTCGCAAGTACATGGGATACAAAAACTGAAACATGTAATTGAAAATTATAATACTGTGATGAAACCAACTAAGTCAATTGACTTTTGTTATCGTAGGTGTGTAAACAAGAGCCTGAGTGAGCGAGCCACAGACTTTCTCCGGCAACTCTATTGTCTATAGTCTAAGTCAACCGACGCCAACCTTTCAGAACTCACGGACCACTAAAATCATTAGTTTAAATCCAGCGGACCATTAATATGACGTGGTCCGCGGATACGGACCACTATGAGATAAGAAGCCGTTAATAAAGGCTTATCTCCAACAGTCATTGTTATTAAAGCAATTTCTTGCTTTCGCAAATTTTCACGCAAGAGTTGAAAATATTGAAGTAGTTTCGTAGCTAAATTCAGGTGTTTGAAAGGTTTCATGGCATCATTGGATAAACTCTCTGAACACACAACACAGAGCGGCCGTGGATGATGCAGCTCACTACCAGGTTCTTCAATAAATACAAATTTCAAGTAGCTCATATCATATTTTCCTGATATTTCGAGTTTGTTCTCTCCGCCTCCAGTTGGAATGTGGTTTCTAATGGTGGCTAACGAGGACTGTGGAGGATCTGAATCATTGATCAGGTCACGGTTAAGTCAAGTACACAAATTACTAATGTATCATTATCATTAGTTACATTATATTTTGTAGTACTAAAGAAATGCAAAATATTCCTTTGCTTTGTTCATTCATTATGGATTTATTGCATTCTAATCTGAAACAAAACAAGAAATTGTTGTTATTAAAGTTAAACTATTTGATGTCATTAAATATAACAGTTAAAGAAAATACACAGTTTTTTTTGACATATAGTTACATACAATTCACAAATAAAATAAAATATTCTGATTATAAACATTTTTAGAATAATATTTTTGTTTTATTATTAATAAAACATAAAAAATGCAAATAATGTACAGATTTTTCTCGCGGACCCCCGGTTGGCGACCACTGGTCTGTGTCAAATTGTTACGTTATGTTGAATTGTTAACTATAGAGGACGTTTATCATGCTGTATCACCCATCCTGTGAGCGAATACACCGCCATTGCATCATTTATTAATACAAATGTGGGGACCTTCGACAAGCCGACGGTTTCCTGTCCGCGTCGAGGCCCCTAGTGTTAGTGACCCACAGGTAAATTAACGTAAATATACAACATCCTTTTTCGCTTGTAACCAGACGGTCCTTTGGCCCAGTTAACTAGGTGAATAATTGTTAAACAATGGAATAAATATTTACCTACCCTCAAGCTAATGTTACCTTACAGTTACAAATTGGGGCAACCGTTCAGGCTAACATCTGCATACGACAGAAACAAACATCAAGCACTCATTACACACAGAAATTACAATTGCGTGATGCATCAAATGAACAAATCCACAAGGGCCGTGATGAGGATTCGAACCTACGTCTGGGAGCATCCCAGACGCTGCCTTAATCGACTGAGCTACGACATGTTCAAAAGAGTTGAAACCGAAGTTTTACTGAACTTACTGGATCCTGCAGCCTTTCCGAGGCACAAACCAGGGTTTTACACAACTCCCCCCATGCACTCAAGCTATGTCAATAGGCCGTTCTCCCTCTTCGCCCTTACTTCATTACACACAGAAATCACAATAGCGTGATGCATCAAATGAACAAATCAACAAGGGCCGTGACGTGGATTCGAACCTACGTCCGGGAGCATCCTAGACGCTGCCTTAATCTCGGTTTAGTTTATTCCTCGGGGAGGCTGCAGGATCCAGTAAGTTCAGTAGAACTTCGGGTTCAACTCTTTTGACCATGTCGTAGCTCAGTCGATTAAGGCAGCGTCTGGGATGCTCCGGACGTAGGTTCGAATCCTCGTCACAGCCCTTGTGGATTTGTTTATCAAGTACTCACCTTAACCTCGTTGATCAAAAACAGTGTGATACTCACACTTTTCCACCTGTCATCACCCTACCTTGCAAGAAGTGCTAAATTAATATGGATCATCCTCGGTTCCTCCGCTTAAGTGTGGTTAAAAGTGCTTCAGGGAGTTTACACCACCTGTGGATGAAGACCTGACGAAATGTAAACTCTTTCTATTGTTGCATGTGTGTGTCGCCCACACTTGGAGTGGATGGTACAGCGACGGTCTTGATTCTTGCAGGTTGACATTAATCACTGACCGTCTAAGTGTTCGCGGTTCTTTCCTATCATATAATTTATCCCAAATCTTTACCGTCAAAACCTTTCCGAGTACTATATACTCGTCACTTTTATCATGTCCGTACCTTTTCACTACATGCAAGTTGCCATGTAGGTCCCTCCTAACCGCTTCATACACTTCAGTAACATTGGTGTGTTGTGAAGGCTCCTGTGTCAGGTTAGGTATGCGCTGGGAGGTTTTGACAGGTTTCTTCATCATGGTTGTCGTCCTCCCTTGATGGGTCGTGGGTGCCTAGTTGTAGACCTGCTCGGACGAGGTGGTCCTTGATGGACTTACCTCGCCTCAACACAATCATTTGTGGATCTTGTGGGAAATTCTCAAGAAAGGTGGTCACTGTATGTCCCCCTCGTCCAGGTTAATACGTCTGTTATTTTCTGTTTTAATATCCCCATGAAACCAGAAAAGAACAGGGTAGGGAGGATCCATCTCCTATATTCCAACCGTGGGGCCGGGGGCCTGAGAAGTTGTTCTCTGGTCTTCCCACGTAGTTATCCTGGACGTTGTTCAGCGTTTCCTCTGGGTAACCTCTTTGGTGGAAGATGTCCCACAGGTCCTGCTTGATACCTGCTTGATGGGGTTCTGGGAGTTCTTCTACTCCCCAAGCCCGACATGAGGCCAGGCTCGACTTGTGAGAGTTTGGTCCACCAGGCTGTTGCTTGGAGCGGCCCGCAGGGCCACGTACCCACCACAGCCCGGCTGATCCGGAACTTCTCTTAGAAAACAGTCCAGTTTTCTCTTGAGATGTCCAAGGTTGTTCTGGCAATATTTCTTATAGTCGCTGGGAGGACGTTGAACAACCGCGGACCTCTGATGCTTATACAGTGCTCTCTGATTGTGCGTATGCCACCTCCACTCTTCACTGGTTCAATCTTGCATTTTCTTCCATATCGTTCACTCCAGTACGTTGTTATTTTACTGTGTAGATTTGGGACCTGGCCCTCCAGTATTTTCCATGTGTATATTATTTGGTATCTCTCTCGTCTCCATTCTAGAAAGTACATTTGGAGAGCTTTGAGACGATCCCAATAATTTAGGTGTTTTATCTCGTCTATGCGTGCCGTATATGTTCTCTGTATTCCCTCTATTTCAGCAATCTCTCCTGCTCTGAAGGGGGAAGTGAGCACTGAGCAGTATTCAAGATGGGACAACACAAGTGACTTGAAGAGTACAACCAGTGTTATGGGATCCCTGGATTTGAAAGTTCTCGTAATCCATCCGATCATTATTCTGGCTGACGTAATATTTGCTTGGTTATGCTCCCTAAACGTTACATCGTCGAACATCATTATTCCCAAATCCTTGCCATGCTATTTTTCTACTATGGGAAGATTCGATTGTGTTTTGTACCCTGTATTATGTTTCAGATCCTCATTTTTGTCGTACCTGGGTACAGGAAATTTATCACTGTTAAACATCATGGTTTTTTCTGCTGCCCAATCGAAAACTTTGTTGACATCTGCTTGCAGTTTTTCAATGTCTTCAGCAGAGGTAATTTTCATGCTGATTTTTGTGTCATCTGCAAAGGATGACACGAAGCTGTGACGTGTATTTTTGTCTATATCAGATATGAGAATAAGGAACAGTAGCGGTGCAAGGACTGTACCTTGAGGTGCAGAGCATTTAACATCGCTTGGACTCGATTTTATCTGATTGACTGTTACTCTTTGTGTTCTGTTCGACAGGAAATTGAGTATCCAGCGTCCTACTTTTCCAGTTATTCCCATTGACCTCATTTTGTGAGCTATCACCCCATGGTCACATTTGTCGAACGCCTTTGCAAAGTCTGTGTATACACCATCTGCCTTTTGCTTTTCTTCAAGGGCTTCTGTGATTTTGTCATAGTGGTTGATTAACTGTGACAGACAGGATCTTCCCACTCTAATTCCATGCTGTCCTGGGTTGTGCAATTCATTGTTTTCCATAAAACTAGAAATTTGATTCCTAATTACTGTTTCAAACACTTTTATTATGTGTGATGTTAGTGCAACTGGCCTATAATTTTTTGCCAAGGCTTTACTGCCCCCCTTGTGCAACGGAGCTATATCTGCAGATTTATGTGCTGCTGGTATCTCCCCTGTATCCAGGCTCTCTCTCCATATTACGCTGAGTGCTCTCGCTACTGGTACTTTACATTTCTTGATGAATATTGAATTCCATGAGGCAGGCCCAGGAGCTGAGTGCATAGGCATATTGTCAATTTCTCTTTCAAAGTCTTCCGAGTTTGTGGTAATATCCGTTATATTATCTGCAGCTTGAATGTCATTCATAAAGAAGCTGTCTGGGTCATCAACTTTCATGTTGTTTATTGGTGTGCTAAATATAGCCTCATACTGGCTTGTTAGAATTTCACTAATCTCTTTGTTGTCCTCTGTGTACGTACCTTCATTTGTAATTAATGGTCCAATACTGGTCAAGGTTTTTGATCTTGATTTTGCGTATGTGAAAAAATATTTCGGATTTTTCCTTATCTCTTGTATAGCTTTCTGTTCCAATTCCATTTCCTCAGACTCATATGATCGCTTCAACGTTTGTTCTATTTCTTCAATCTCCCTGCTTAGGCCTATTTTCTTTGCTTGTGATAGTTGTGTCTGCCGAAGCATTTCCGTTATTTTGTTCCTTCTCCTGTACAGTCGTCTGCGTTCTCTTTCTAGAGTGGTCCACTTTCTGCCCCTCCTCACAGGCACGTGCTTCAAGCAGACCTTGTAAGCTTCAGCTGTCAGTTGAGCTATTCCCTGTGTAGGAGTTTTGTCGCTTAAGACCGTCTCCCATTGAATGGTTGCAAGGTCTACATTTATTTTTAGTCGTCGTCTAGCTGTGGGTATAGGGTTTCGTCCTAGCTGTTTATTCTTTAAAACTTAATCATAGGGAGAAAGGTAATGATTTCTATAGGGCTAGCGGATGGCATGAGTTGATCTTCAGGTATGTGGAAGGTTCGTAGGTTTGTAATACGCCTTCGTGTTCAGGTGTCGGGTTGTTTCGTCCACGTACACCGTGCTGTCCAGGAAATTTATTATGGTGTCATCGTGTTCTAGGGTAAATTTGGTTTCTGTTGACTGTGTTCGCCTCTAGATGTGGGAGAGAGGGAATTATCACTGAAAAGCGCCAAGCCATTGCGATTATATAGCATTTGGATTTCGGATGGGACAGGGGAAAGGAATTGTGCCCAACCACTTGGACGTTGAGTACACTGCTTATATATCTGTAGTACACTGCCGGGGCGTCCTCTCTTTTGGATCTGGCCCTTTCAACTACTACATGCATAAAGATGTCAGCAACAGCTGCGCTTCTTGACGCTCCTATGGCAGTGCCCTTCGTATGTCTATATGTCTTACAATCAAATTGAAGGAGAGTGTCCCTTATTACATGGAGTATGGCTTTCTCTAATAACTGTCTGTGAGGCGTCCTCCACACTCCTGTGTCTCGTAATTAGTGTGTAATTCTGTGTGTGTTTTCATCAAAGAAGGTTACTACTACTTTGGCTGCCTCTCTCTCTCTGTGGTATGCGCGGGTAGAGCGATACTACATCCATAGAGAAAAGGCAGGCTCCTCTTGGAACTGGACCTCTGATGATGGCTACCTCATTATGGAAGTCTGTTGTATCTTGTAGGCGTTCCGGTAGGAGTCGTATTAGGGGGTTGAGGAGGGCTGTACATATCCAGTCTACCGGTCTGGTAGGTGCCCGGCAGCCGCTCAGCACTGGTCTTCCCTGCCACGTTCCTGTGATNACTACATGCTTCCGAGTAAAAGTCATAGCACAAGTCTTAGACGCAGAGAACTTGAAGCCATGATCGGTGGCCCAAGACGACACGGCATCAATCGCAAGTTGAAGCCGCTGTTGAAGGAGAGGCGAATCATCACCCTGACAGCAAAGGGTAAGATCATCAACATAAAGAGCAGAGAAGACACCAGAAGGAAGAGAGGAAAGAAGACCGTTGAGGGCAACTAGAAAAAGAGTAGTGCTCAAAGCACTACCCTGGGGTACACCCTCATACTGCCAAAAAGGGGCAGAGAGAGTGGTACCAAGCCGCACACGAAAGGAACGACGAGAGATGAAGCTCTGGAGGAAGAGAGGGAGATTCCCACAAAGGCCAAAAGAATGAAGTTAAGACAGAATATGATACCGGCAGGGAGAGTCGCAGGCCTTTTCCAGGTCAAAAGGACGGCAAAAACGGAGGTCTTCGCAGAAAAAGCAGTACGAATATAGACCTCCAAGTTCACCAGGACATCAGTTGTGCTGCGGCACTTGCGAAAACCAAATTGAGAAGGGGAGAGGTGGCGATAGTGTTCTAAGAACTACATCAAACGAACGTTAAGCATACATTCAAAGAGCTTGCCGACTCAACTCGTGAGGGCAATAGGGCAGAAGTCCTTGGGGGATGACCCAAGAGACCCTGGTTTCTGAACAGGGAGGACAACAGCATCGAGCCAGTGTTCAGGGATTGACGACGACTCCCTGACCCGATTGTACAGACACAGTAAATACTGAGACGTGCACGGAGGGAGATGGTGAAGCATTTCATAATGAATGCCATCGGAACGCACTGCCAGAGAACCGCAAAGGGCTAGGGCAGACTGAAGCTCAGAGAGAAGGGATCATTATAGGGAAGGCGAAGATAAGTACAGAAATTTAAAGGATGAGATTCAAGAATAAGCTGACGAAGAAGGAAGGATTGGGGAAGATGAGAACCAGAACAGATGAAAAATGGGAACCCAGTTCGGTCGCGACCTGCAACGGATCCGCCACAAGAGCACCATGGAGGCGAAGGACCGGTGAGACATCGGGAACGAACTTACCTGCAATCTTGCGGATATGCTTCCAGACCAGTGGGAGAGGAGTTTCGGACGTAACGGTGGAGACATAAGACTTCCAGGAAGCACGTTTAGCCGCACGGATGGTCCTACAGGCCACCGTACACGCCTTCCGAAACAAAAGAAAAGACTCAAACCGTCTGCCAGCGGCGATGTTTCTTCCAGGCTGCACGCTTACAGCAGACAGCCCGAGCACAGTCCACATTCCACCAGGGAATGCACTTCCGCATTCCCCAAGAGAAAGGGCGAGGAATAGAGTGGAGGGCAACGTCAAAGACAGTGTCATGAAAAAGAAGGAGGGCGCGAGGGAGAGGCAGAACAGAGAGGTCGGAAATAGTAGCATGGAGAGTAAAGAGGCACCAGTCAGCCTCGGCAAACCGCCACCTAAGGAAGGAGAGAGGAGGGTGAAAAGAGAAAAAGTAACGAGGACAGGAAAATGGTCACTGCCATGGAGGTCATCAAGGACCCGCCACCCGAAATCTAAGGAAAGGGAAGACGAGCACAGAGAAAGATCGAGACAAGAAAGAGAGCGAGTCCGAGAGTCCAAATGAGTGGGCTCACCAGAATTAAGAAGGGACAGGAAAGAAGAGAGGATGAAAGGTTCAAGGAGGCGACCACGGGTGTCTGTCAGCACATCACCCCAAAGGGCATGACGACAATTGAAATCACCCAGCAGGAGCACAGGCTCTGACAAGGATTCTAGGAGGTGTTTTAAGATCGGGAAAAGAAAGTGGGACAGAGGAGGGGAGATAAATGGAAAAAACCGCGTACCATCTACACATATTAAAGACACGGGCAGCAGAACAGTGGAGACGCAAGGAAAAAGGTAAGGGGACAAAGGGAACATCGGAGCGAATCAAGAGAGCAGAAGAATTATGGGCCCCAGCAACAGTTCAGCTATTCATTTTAGTTCAGCTATTCATCAGTTCAGCTATTCAATTTTCCCCAGCTATTCATTTTCTCTCCCCCTCCTGGGGGGGGGGGGGAGAGAGAAATGAATAGCCACAGAAGCGACCAGGACGAGCACCAAGCATCGGCTCCTGGAAACAGACACAAAGGGGCGAAAACTGTGAAATGAGAAGTTGGAGGTCAAGGAAATTTGCGCAATATCCACGGATGTTCCATTGAAGAACAGACATCAGCAGAGAGTGAGGAGAGCAAAGAAGAAACAAAGATGAAGTAACAAAGCACGCTAAAAAAGCACAGGCTCAGGATCAGGGTCTGCGAAGTCAGGGTTAGAGGGCATGGGCGAACTGAGTAAAGAAGGAGGGAAAGAAGCAGGAGGACAGATCAGAGGTGGACGAGCAGGGTCTGGAGGGGGAGAATAAAGAGGGAAGTGCACCTCAGCAAGGGCAGTAACACAGATGGAACTGGGGGCTAAAGAAACCCCCACAGTAGGAACAGGGGGCCCCCACCACCGAAGCAGGAGGGAAGGAACGATAGAATCAGAGATAGGGGGTGAAGAAGAAAGCGAAGCCTTCTTACCGACCGTGGAGGGGAAGGAGAGGAGCCAGGTTTCCGCTTCTGACTCAAAGATACGGGCGTCCCAGCAGCAATGTACTGGGCAACAGACTCCAGCATCTGGATAGAAGAAGAGCGAGAACGAACAACACGACTACCAGGAGAGCAATGGACATCGGCCTGCACAGTCAGGCGGCGTGGAGAGCCAAGAGATGGAGGAGAATGACGGGAAGGAGGACCAGAGGGAGAGGAGAAAGAAGACACAGGAGACGTGACAGACTGGGCAGAGAGAAGGGAAGCCCTAGACGGAGAACCAGGAGGGGGACCCTCCAGGACACAATGGAGGGAAACAGGGGAGGTGGTGGTGGGCGTGTCTGGGTCTAAAGCTTGGAAACGGTTGTGAGCCTGAGGAAGGTGGGAAAGACGAGGAGAGGAAGAGCACACCACGCGAGCATAGGAGACGCCAGCGAAAGAAGGGAGACGACGAACTTGGCGCCGAGCCTCAGGAAAAGACAAACGGTCCCGGTGCTTCAAGTTGAGAACAGCCGCCTCAAGTTTGTAACGAATACACGTACGGGAGAAGGTAGGGTGGGCCTCACCGCAATTGAGGCAGTGGGCCAGGGGAGAAGTGCAATCCAACTTAGAGTGACCTTCTCCTCCACACAAGGGACAGAGAGAGACAGGACTAGAGCATTTGAGGGCACCATGCCCAAACCGCCAGCACTTACTGCAGAGCTGAGGAGATGGAATATACTCCTGAACGGAGCATCTGGCACCAGCAAGAATGACAGAGGGTGGAAGGGTCCTACCATCAAAGGTAACCTTCACAACACGAAGGGGCAGACAGCGATGACCACGAGGGGGACGAGTAAACGTATCCACCTGGAGGACAGAATGACCCTGGGCCTCGAGGATATGCTTGATATCCTCTGGCAGTCCTTGAGATCCCTAACACCGGTCGCAACATGGTGCGGGAGGAGAACAGTGCCAACACTGGCATTCAACCGAGAGTTCTTCGAGACCCTAACAGGGGTCTCGCCAAGGCAGAATAAGGTGGCCAAGTGGATGGCCGCATTCTGAGAAGGAGCAGCAACGACACGGGTACCAAGACGGGTGGGGTTGAAGGTGACAGAGGCATCTACGGAACCGACAAGATGCCTATGAAGGGAAAAATCGTCAGGAGGAGTGGAATCCAAAGGATGGAGATCAAAGTACTTAGTCCACGTAGCAGGACCAAACAAAGCATGGAACGAATTAGTATGGAAAGGGAGCATACGAGAGCAGCTGTGGCGGGGACGGCGATGAGAACCTTTAGAAAGAGACAGGTCAAAAGGTGCAGTAGTCACAAGAAGAGATGGAGCAGTGCAAGGGGACGAAACGGTCACCACAGCAGGCTTGGGGTTCGACCCAACCACACAGGAGGGAGGGGAGCAGGGAGGAAGAGTCAGGTCTGGGCCTAAACCGGGTCCTGTAGTGGGGGCTACAGATCCCGGTCTTCCAGGACGGTCCGACTCAGGGGCCTGGTTGCCCACCCCATGAGCCTGGGTAAGAGAAGTCAAGTCGTCATCCATGCAGCAAACCAATATCTAAAGAATGGGACCTGGAACCAAGGAATACCACCTACCAGGGCAGCCAGGGAGGCCGAGTACGGGCCAGTGCAGGAAGGGTGCGTCGTCCCAGCGGTGCTCCCCTTTTCAACAGGGGAGTCCTACTACTTCGTCCATTCTCCCACACTGGTGCTAAGACCCCAGTCACCCTATCGCCCCAGCCTGGACACCCAACCGTCCACTCAGGCGGCCATCTCACAGGCGACCCCTTCAGCGGGTGGTCCGATGGCTCACAAGGCCCTACATGGTGCCCTTCAGCATGTACACCACCCAAAGAGGGGGCAGGAGAGGGGGCACAGGCAACCCACACCGGTCACAGGGAGGTGTATGTGATCCCTCACCACGGCAGGGAGGCACTACGGAGGGGTCCCTCTGACAGGTAAAAACATAGATTTTTTGAAAAACAGTGCCATCTGTTGCACATAATAGCAACATGCCCGCTATACTATGTCACGAATTCCATTTCAATGTTTCCGACTGCACTGATAAATTTTATTTTCATAGATTTTTATTTATTTTATTTTTTATTGAATTATTTTGTGTGACATTGTGTTGGAATTGAGCTTTGTTGTTCACCATGCCATTCATTTCGTAAGTATAAGATAGATGCCACACCTGTGACAGGTAAACGATGCTTCTCTTGAAAAACAGTGCCATCTGTTGCATGTAGGAGCAACATACATGCTATACTAAATATGTTACTATTCCATTTCAAGTTTCTGATTGCATTGATAAATTGAATTTTCATAGATTTTGATTTATTTTCGTTTTAATTAAATTATTTTGTGTGAATTGCATTGGAATTGAGCTGTGTTGTTTACCATACCATTCATTTTGTGAGTATAGTTTTTTCATATTTCATTTCATTTTTAACTGTTTTTCTTATATTTCAATGATGGGAAAATCAGATCACTTGATGTTCCAAATTTTCTAATGGGAACATCAGACCATTTGGGAAGGCATCGGATGAGGGAGTGGGAAATTTTGGGGATGACGTGGGGACGGCAGTGAGAAATGGTGGGGAGGACGAGGGGACAAGGAAGGGGTAATGGTGGGGAAGGATGAGGGGAAGGGGGAGTTTGTGATGGTGGGGACGAGGGATGGGGGAAAGGAGAATGGTCGGGAAGACAAAGGGACAGGGGAGTGGGGCATGGTGGGCCAACCTGTCCTCTTAAAAATAACGTGGCTTCTGGCCGTTTACCCGTATGGCCGAAAGTGGACGTAAGTTGAAAATGAAAATATTTTTTTTTTAAACATCAGTAATTTAAGGGTCCTCTGGATGGTTAGATGGGGGAAGTTTCATCTCCTAACCTTTCTGAGTAAGCAAGACGACTCAAACAGAAAACGGGACAGTACATCACTTTTGTGAGTCGATTTCATTTCAAATTACGTCCACTTTTGGCCATAGCGCACATACGAGCGAAAAGCGACGTTATTTTAGGAGGACGGGTTGGAAAGGAAGAGGGGATGGTGGAGTGGGGAATGGTGGGGAGGACGAGGGGAAGGTGGAGTGAGGAAGGGTTGGGAGGCCGTGCAGACTGGTGAGGGGGGAATGGTGGGGGAGGACTAGGGGACAGGGAAGGTTGCTGTGGCTCTGTAACGCAATGTGCATTGCGGAGCCACAGCAACGCGTGGCCGGGTACTGCTAGTAAAACGATATAATAATAGCTCGTTGGTAATACCAACGAGCTTTTTATCTGGCTTAGACTGGGAACCTGTTTGTTCAACGTCTTATTTTGTTTGACCAAAAGCGACATCCACGACCGATTTTGGGTGTTTAACTTCTACCCAATTTCAAATATTCTAGTAATTTCTTCATCAAAAAACTCCGGGCTGCAAACTCTCAAGACTCTGAGAAATATTCCAGAAAATACTGCCAGCTTAACCTGATCATGATGATTGGAGTAGAAATGAACATACGAGCGCACATTGGTAGGTTTCCCATACACATTGAATTTGAGACTCCTACCGATTCTATGAATCATGATGTCTAAAAATGGCAGAACATTATTCTCTTCATTCTCAATTGTGAATTTAATTGACGGACCCAGCGAATTAAGTTGAATGAGAAAATCAGTTTGATCATGGTTAACCGGCCACAGGCACAAAATATCGTCAACGTACCTATACCACACCAAATTCGAAGGTAAACTTCTAAATAAGATATTCGTTTCAAAACATTCCTTGTACAAATTGCTCAACACCGGGGAGAGGAGATTACCCATCGCCATGCCAATCTTTGTTTATAAAATGAATCATTATAAAGGAAATAATTACCTTTATTACACAGTTTTATGAGTTCAATATTGGTACAAAGTACCAATATTGAACTCATAAAACTGTATCCTAGTGATTCTATCCTCAGTTCTTTATATTATTGAATAGGAAAAAGTTCTACTATCTAATTGTTTAGAACTTCAATGTTTGCACTATAGAGCACTGTGTTAAAAAAAATACTATCTGTACACGAGGTTGGGTTGTCTGAAGAGTGTATTAAGTATGGAGAGTGCATCAGGTGTGGGGAGTGCCTCAGGTATGGAGAGTGCCTCAGGTATGGAGAGTGCATCAGGTATGGAGAGCGCATCTGGTAAGGAGAGTGCCTCAGGTATGGAGAGTGCATCAGGTATGGAGAGCGCCTCAGGTATGGAGAGTGCATCAGGTATGGAGAGCGCATCTGGTAAGGAGAGTGCCTCAGGTATGGAGAGTGCATCAGGTATGGAGAGTGCCTCAGGTATGGAGAGTGCCTCAGGTATGGAGAGTGCAACAAAGATGTTAAGTGCGTGAAGTCTGGAGTGACTGGCCAATGTTTGGAAGGAATGTCAGGATTGGGGAGAGTGCTGTTGATATGATGATTGCCATATTGCAAGCTTGCTCTGGTTAACATGTTGCTCAAGTTCACTAGTTTCTCAACTAAAAAGGGATGTGGTACTGGAAGCAGTTCGAACCAGTTTCCTTGTCTACTTCCTTTCGTTTCAGCAGGGTACAGTAGGGAATCGACACTGTTGTTGGGGAACATGAAGTTGTTTCCGCAGAAGGTGTCCAGCAGGGAGACCCACTTGCCCCTTTTCTTTTCTGCATGGCAGCTAAGGAGGTCACAAGTAGGTTGTCCAGCGAATTCAACATCTGGTTCCTGGACGATGGCACCCTGGCAGGGACACAGGAATCCCTACTAGGAGATCTTCAGCTCGTGAAATCTAGGGGAGAGGAGTTAGGCCTTACACTAAATCCATCAAAGTGTGAAATCATCTCGTCCAACCAATCAATCATAAATGCAGTACAAATCTTATTGCCAGGAGCCCAAGTGATCGCTCCCACCGACAGTGTGCTGCTAGGGGCACCTCTGGGCTCGAACGCCATTGAGGTAGTCCTCGAAGAAAAGCTTAAAGACCTGAGGAGGATGGAGGCGCGAATAGGGGCTTTGGATGCTGCTCATGATGCGTTGTACCTTCTTACAAGGTGCCTGGCCTTGCCCAGACTTACCTATTTCCTCAGGTGTGCTCCTTCTTTTGACAGCCCAAAATTAACGGAATACGATTCACTCCTAAAGACAATAACTATGAAAGTGTTAAACCTCTCCCTGCAAGATGACCAGTGGGACCAAGCAACGCTCCCAGTTAGACTCGGGGGTATAGGTATTCGCAAGGCGACACAGTTAGCATTGCCGGCATTCTTATCCTCGACCAGTGCTACAAGTGAATTAGTGAAGGAAATACTACCAGAATACCTAAGGAACTCCATTGGGATTCGTGATCCCAAATTTGTGGAAGGAGCTGGTCGGTGGGACACACTCGCCAATTCACACACCCGACCAACTTGTCCAAACGACGGTAAACAGGCCAAATGGGATAGCCCTATAGTGGAGAACATCGCCAAAGCATTGCTGGACGTAGCTTCTCAGAAGGACAGAGCGCGTCTCCTAGCTGTGCAAGCCCCCCATGCTGGGGACTTCCTGTTGGCAGTCCCTAATTCCGCCTTGGGCACCCGCCTGGATCATCGGGCCCTAAGTATTGGTGTTGCTCTGCGCCTTGCCGCCCCTATCTCCACCGAGCACCGGTGTATTTGCGGCCAGGCACGGGCAGACCAATACGGCAGCCATGGTCTCATCTGTCGTAAGACACAGGAAAGATTGCCAGACACGAGGCAGTCAATGACATCATCAAGAGAAGTTTGGCTACAGCTGGGTGTCCAGCACAAAGGGAACCCCAGCTGTGCAGACCTGACAACAGCCAAAAACGCCCAGATGGAGTCACCCTGCAGCCATGGAGGGAAGGTAAACAGGTCGTATGGGATTACCTGTGCATCTACATTGGCTGATACCTATTTACGTTACAGCTCAGCGGAGGGAGGTGGGGCAGCCACCTTCAGGGAGACCCAGAAAATCCACAAGTACAGAACCTAGAACGTTGTTACAGGTTCGTGCCGATAGGCTCAGAGACTCTGGGCGCCTGGGGTAAATGTGCACTCAAGTTTTTAAAGGAGGTTGGTGAGGAACTCATTGGGAAAACTAGAGACCCACGAGCAGCCAGTTTCCTATTCCAGCGCCTCAGTGTCGCAGTGCAGAGGGGAAATGCGTGCTGTATCCTGGGTACGCACCCAACCTCCGAGGAGCTGGACGAGGTCTTCGAACGCTGATTGTTTAATTGTTATATATTTGTGTGTGTTGTGTGTGTTCTCTGTAAACTGTAGCATTGCAATAAATAAAACAAAACATACAAAAAATAATAGGGGTGGTAGGAGAGAGAAAAGAATTAAGTATTCAGTGAGAATCCACAAGATCTTCTCTGAATGCTCTTTGTTTTTTCTTCGAGGATGTGGGTCCCTGCAATTGCACCAGAGGTGGTACCCCTAATATATATATATATATATAATATATATATATATAATATTATATATATATATATATATATATATATATATATATATATTATATATATATATATATATATAATATATATATATA
>WNGS01169286.1:7085-31156 GCA_020271785.1 Procambarus virginalis
ACTATAGTGTGTGTATAAGGGACACTACTATAGTGTGTGTATAAGGGACACTACTATAGTGTGTGTAAGGGACACTACTATAGTGTGTGTATAAGGGACACTACTATAGTGTGTGTATAAGGGACACTACTATAGTGTGTATAAGGGACACTACTATAGTGTGTATAAGGGACACTACTATAGTGTGTGTATAAGGGACACTACTATAGTGTGTATAAGGGACACTACTATAGTGTGTGTATAAGGGACACTACTATAGTGTGTGTATAAGGGACACTACTATAGTGTGTGTATAAGGGACACTACTATAGTGTGTATAAGGGACACTACTATAGTGTGTATAAGGGACACTACTATAGTGTGTGTATAAGGGACACTACTATAGTGTGTGTATAAGGGACACTACTATAGTGTGTATAAGGGACACTACTATAGTGTGTGTATAAGGGACACTACTATAGTGTGTATAAGGGACACTATATAGTGTGTATAAGGGACACTACTATAGTGTGTGTATAAGGGACACTACTATAGTGTGTATAAGGGACACTACTATAGTGTGTATAAGGGACACTACTATAGTGTGTGTATAAGGGACACTACTATAGTGTGTATAAGGGACACTACTATAGTGTGTATAAGGGACACTACTATAGTGTGTATAAGGGACACTACTATAGTGTGTGTATAAGGGACACTACTATAGTGTGTGTATAAGGGACACTACTATAGTGTGTGTATAAGGGACACTACTATAGTGTGTGTATAAGGGACACTACTATAGTGTGTGTATAAGGGACACTACTATAGTGTGTATAAGGGACACTACTATAGTGTGTGTATAAGGGACACTACTATAGTGTGTGTAAGGGACACTACTATAGTGTGTGTATAAGGGACACTACTATAGTGTGTGTATAAGGGACACTACTATAGTGTGTGTATAAGGGACACTACTATAGTGTGTGTATAAGGGACACTACTATAGTGTGTGTATAAGGGACACTACTATAGTGTGTGTAAGGGACACTACTATAGTGTGTGTATAAGGGACACTACTATAGTGTGTGTATAAGGGACACTACTATAGTGTGTGTATAAGGGACACTACTATAGTGTGTGTAAGGGACACTACTATAGTGTGTGTATAAGGGACACTACTATAGTGTGTATAAGGGACACTACTATAGTGTGTATAAGGGACACTACTATAGTGTGTGTATAAGGGACACTACTATAGTGTGTGTATAAGGGACACTACTATAGTGTGTGTAAGGGACACTACTATAGTGTGTGTATAAGGGACACTACTATAGTGTGTGTATAAGGGACACTACTATAGTGTGTGTATAAGGGACACTACTATAGTGTGTGTAAGGGACACTACTATAGTGTGTGTATAAGGGACACTACTATGTGTGTATAAGGGACACTACTATAGTGTGTATAAGGGACACTACTATAGTGTGTGTATAAGGGACACTACTATAGTGTGTGTATAAGGGACACTACTATAGTGTGTGTATAAGGGACACTACTATAGTGTGTGTATAAGGGACACTACTATAGTGTGTATAAGGGACACTACTATAGTGTGTGTAAGGGACACTACTATAGTGTGTGTATAAGGGACACTACTATAGTGTGTGTATAAGGGACACTACTATAGTGTGTGTATAAGGGACACTACTATAGTGTGTGTAAGGGACACTACTATAGTGTGTGTATAAGGGACACTACTATAGTGTGTATAAGGGACACTACTATAGTGTGTATAAGGGACACTACTATAGTGTGTGTATAAGGGACACTACTATAGTGTGTGTATAAGGGACACTACTATAGTGTGTGTATAAGGGACACTACTATAGTGTGTGTATAAGGGACACTACTATAGTGTGTGTATAAGGGACACTACTATAGTGTGTATAAGGGACACTACTATAGTGTGTATAAGGGACACTACTATAGTGTGTATAAGGGACACTACTATAGTGTGTGTAAGGGACACTACTATAGTGTGTGTATAAGGGACACTACTATAGTGTGTGTATAAGGACACTACTATAGTGTGTGTATAAGGGACACTACTATAGTGTGTATAAGGGACACTACTATAGTGTGTATAAGGGACACTACTATAGAGTGTGTATAAGGGACACTACTATAGTGTGTATAAGGGACACTACTATAGTGTGTGTATAAGGGACACTACTATAGTGTGTATAAGGGACACTACTATAGTGTGTATAAGGGACACTACTATAGTGTGTATAAGGGACACTACTATAGTGTGTGTATAAGGGACACTACTATAGTGTGTGTATAAGGGACACTACTATAGTGTGTGTATAAGGGACACTACTATAGTGTGTATAAGGGACACTACTATAGTGTGTGTATAAGGGACACTACTATAGTGTGTGTGTATAAGGGACACTACTATAGTGTGTGTATAAGGGACACTACTATAGTGTGTATAAGGGACACTACTATAGTGTGTGTATAAGGGACACTACTATAGTGTGTATAAGGGACACTACTATAGTGTGTATAAGGGACACTACTATAGTGTGTATAAGGGACACTACTATAGTGTGTGTGTATAAGGGACACTACTATAGTGTGTGTAAGGGACACTACTATAGTGTGTATAAGGGACACTACTATAGTGTGTATAGGGACACTACTATAGTGTGTTTATTGGACACTACTATAGTGTGTATAAGGGACACTACTATAGTGTGTGTATAGGGACACTACTATAGTGTGTGTGTGTATAAGGGACACTACTATAGTGTGTGTGTATAGGGACACTACTATAGTGTGTATATAAGGGACACTACTATAGTGTGTGTGTGTAAGGGACACTACTATAGTGTGTGTGTATAAGGGACACTACTATAGTGTGTGTGTATAAGGGACACTACTATAGTGTGTATAAGGGACACTACTATAGTGTGTGTATAAGGGACACTACTATAGTGTGTGTGTATAAGGGACACTACTATAGTGTGTGTAAGGGACACTACTATAGTGTGTGTATAAGGGACACTACTATAGTGTGTGTATAAGGGACACTACTATAGTGTGTGTAAGGGACACTACTATAGTGTGTGTATAAGGGACACTACTATAGTGTGTGTATAAGGGACACTACTATAGTGTGTATAAGGGACACTACTATAGTGTGTGTAAGGGACACTACTATAGTGTGTGTATAAGGGACACTACTATAGTGTGTATAAGGGACACTACTATAGTGTGTATAAGGGACACTACTATAGTGTGTGTATAAGGGACACTACTATAGTGTGTGTATAAGGGACACTACTATAGTGTGTGTATGGGACACTACTATAGTGTGTGTATAAGGGACACTACTATAGTGTGTGTATAAGGGACACTACTATAGTGTGTGTATAAGGGACACTACTATAGTGTGTGTAAGGGACACTACTATAGTGTGTGTATAAGGGACACTACTATAGTGTGTATAAGGGACACTACTATAGTGTGTATAAGGGACACTACTATAGTGTGTGTATAAGGGACACTACTATAGTGTGTGTATAAGGGACACTACTATAGTGTGTGTATAAGGGACACTACTATAGTGTGTGTATAAGGGACACTACTATAGTGTGTGTATAAGGGACACTACTATAGTGTGTGTATAAGGGACACTACTATAGTGTGTGTATAAGGGACACTACTATAGTGTGTGTAAGGGACACTACTATAGTGTGTGTATAAGGGACACTACTATAGTGTGTGTATAAGGGACACTACTATAGTGTGTGTATAAGGGACACTACTATATGTGTGTATAAGGGACACTACTATAGTGTGTGTATAAGGGACACTACTATAGTGTGTATAAGGGACACTACTATAGTGTGTGTATAAGGGACACTACTATAGTGTGTGTATAAGGGACACTACTATAGTGTGTGTATAAGGGACACTACTATAGTGTGTGTATAAGGGACACTACTATAGTGTGTGTATAAGGGACACTACTATAGTGTGTATAAGGGACACTACTATAGTGTGTGTATAAGGGACACTACTATAGTGTGTGTAAGGGACACTACTATAGTGTGTGTATAAGGGACACTACTATAGTGTGTGTATAAGGGACACTACTATAGTGTGTGTATAAGGGACACTACTATAGTGTGTATAAGGGACACTACTATAGTGTGTATAAGGGACACTACTATAGTGTGTGTATAAGGGACACTACTATAGTGTGTATAAGGGACACTACTATAGTGTGTGTATAAGGGACACTACTATAGTGTGTATAAGGGACACTACTATAGTGTGTATAAGGGACACTACTATAGTGTGTATAAGGGACACTACTATAGTGTGTGTATAAGGGACACTACTATAGTGTGTGTATAAGGGACACTACTATAGTGTGTGTATAAGGGACACTACTATAGTGTGTATAAGGGACACTACTATAGTGTGTGTATAAGGGACACTACTATAGTGTGTGTGTATAAGGGACACTACTATAGTGTGTGTGTATAAGGGACACTACTATAGTGTGTATAAGGGACACTACTATAGTGTGTGTGTATAAGGGACACTACTATAGTGTGTATATGGGACACTACTATAGTGTGTATAAGGGACACTACTATAGTGTGTATAAGGGACACTACTATAGTGTGTGTGTATAAGGGACACTACTATAGTGTGTGTATAAGGGACACTACTATAGTGTGTATAAGGGACACTACTATAGTGTGTATAAGGGACACTACTATAGTGTGTTTAAGGGACACTACTATAGTGTGTATAAGGGACACTACTATAGTGTGTATAAGGGACACTACTATAGTGTGTATAAGGGACACTACTATAGTGTGTGTAAGGGACACTACTATAGTGTGTGTGTATAAGGGACACTACTATAGTGTGTGTATAAGGGACACTACTATAGTGTGTGTATAAGGGACACTACTATAGTGTGTGTGTGTATAAGGGACACTACTATAGTGTGTGTGTATAAGGGACACTACTATAGTGTGTGTATAAGGGACACTACTATAGTGTGTATAAGGGACACTACTATAGTGTGTGTATAAGGGACACTACTATAGTGTGTGTGTATAAGGGACACTACTATAGTGTGTGTGTATAAGGGACACTACTATAGTGTGTGTATAAGGGACACTACTATAGTGTGTATAAGGGACACTACTATAGTGTGTATAAGGGACACTACTATAGTGTGTGTATAAGGGACACTACTATAGTGTGTGTATAAGGGACACTACTATAGTGTGTATAAGGGACACTACTATAGTGTGTGTATAAGGGACACTACTATAGTGTGTGTATAAGGGACACTACTATAGTGTGTGTATAAGGGACACTACTATAGTGTGTGTATAAGGGACACTACTATAGTGTGTGTATAAGGGACACTACTATAGTGTGTATAAGGGACACTACTATAGTGTGTGTGTATAAGGGACACTACTATAGTGTGTGTGTATAAGGGACACTACTATAGTGTGTTTATAAGGGACACTACTATAGTGTGTATAAGGGACACTACTATAGTGTGTATAAGGGACACTACTATGGTGTGTATATGGGACACTACTATAGTGTGTATAAGGGACACTACTATAGTGTGTATATGGGACACTACTATAGTGTGTGTATAAGGGACACTACTATAGTGTGTGTATAAGGAACACTACTATAGTGTGTGTATAAGGGACACTACTATAGTGTGTATAAGGGACACTACTATAGTGTGTGTATAAGGGACACTACTATAGTGTGTGTATAAGGGACACTACTATAGTGTGTGTATAAGGGACACTACTGTAGTGTGTATATGGGACACTACTATAGTGTGTATAAGGGACACTACTATAGTGTGTATAAGGGACACTACTATAGTGTGTGTATAAGGGACACTGCTATAGTGTGTGTATAAGGGACACTACTATAGTGTGTATATGGGACACTACTATAGTGTGTATAAGGGACACTACTATAGTGTGTATAAGGGACACTACTATAGTGTGTATAAGGGACACTACTATAGTGTGTGTATTAGGGACACTACTATAGTGTGTGTATAAGGGACACTACTATAGTGTGTGTATAAGGGACACTACTATAGTGTGTATAAGGGACACTACTATAGTGTGTATAAGGGACACTACTATAGTGTGTATAAGGGACACTACTATAGTGTGTATAAGGGACACTACTATAGTGTGTATAAGGGACACTACTATAGTGTGTATAAGGGACACTACTATAGTGTGTATAAGGGACACTACTATAGTGTGTATAAGGGACACTACTATAGTGTGTATAAGGGACACTACTATAGTGTGTATAAGGGACACTACTATAGTGTGTATAAGGGACACTACTATAGTGTGTATAAGGGACACTACTATAGTGTGTATAAGGGACACTACTATAGTGTGTATAAGGGACACTACTATAGTGTGTATAAGGGACACTACTATAGTGTGTATAAGGGACACTACTATAGTGTGTATTAGGGACACTACTATAGTGTGTATAAGGGACACTACTATAGTGGATAAGGGACACTACTATAGTGTGTATAAGGGACACTACTATAGGTGTGTGTATAAGGGACACTACTATAGTGTGTATAAGGGACACTACTATAGTGTGTATAAGGGACACTACTATAGTGTNAACACCACCACCAAGCTGTATGATACAACACCACCACCAGGCTGTATGATGCAACACCACCACCAGGCTGTATGATACAACACCACCACCAGGCTGTATGATACAACACCACCACAAGCTGTATGATGCAACACCACCACCAAGCTGTATGATGCAACACCACCACCAAGCTGTATGATACAACACCACCACCAGGCTGTATGATACAACACCACCACCAGGCTGTATAATACACCACCACCAGGCTGTATGATGCAACACCACCAGCTGTATGATGCAACACCACCACCAAGCTGTATGATGCAACACCACCAAGCTGTATGATACAACACACCACCAGGCTGTATAATACACCACCACCAGGCTGTATGATGCAACACCACCACCAGGCTGTATAATACAACACCACCACCAAGCTGTATGATACAACACCACCACCAGGCTGTATATACAACACCACCACCAGGCTGTATGATACAACACCACCACCAAGCTGTATGATACAACACCACCACCAGGCTGTATAATACACCACCACCAGGCTGTATGATGCAACACCACCACCAGGCTGTATGATACAACACCACCACCAAGCTGTATGATACAACACCACCACCAGGCTGTATGATACAACACCACCACCACCAGGTTGTATGATGCAACACCACCACCAAGCTGTATGATACAACACCACCACCAGGCTGTATGATACAACACCACCACCAGGCTGTATAATACAACACCACCAGGCTGTATGATACAACACCACCACCAGGCTGTATGATACAACACCACCACCAGGCTGTATAATACAACACCACCAGGCAGTATGATGCAACACCACCACCAGGCTGTATAATACAACACCACCACCAAGCTGTATGATACAACACCACCACCAGGCTGTATGATGCAACACCACCACCAGGCTGTATGATACACAACACCACCACCAGGTTGTATGATGCAACACCACCACCAAGCTGTATATACAACACCACCACCAGGCTGTATGATGCAACACCACCACCAGGCTGTATGATACAACACCACCACCAGGCTGTATGATACAACACCACCACCAAGCTGTATGATACAACACCACCACCAGGCTGTATGATGCAACACCACCACCAGGCTGTATGATACAACACCACCACCAAGCTGTATGATACAACACCACCACCAGGCTGTATGAAAACACACCACCAGGCTGTATAATACAACACCACCACCAGGCTGTATGATACAACACCACCACCAGGCTGTATGATACAACACCACCACCAGGCTGTATAATACAACACCACCACCAGGCTGTATGATGCAACACCACCACCAGGCTGTATGATACAACACCACCACCAAGCTGTAGATGATACAACACCACCACCAGGCTGTATGATGCAACACCACCACCAGGCTGTATGATACAACACCACCACCACCAGGCTGTATGATGCAACACCACCACCAAGCTGTATGATACAACACCACCACCAGGCTGTATGATACAACACCACCACACCAGGCTGTATGATGCAACACCACCACCAAGCTGTATGATACAACACCACCACCAGGCTGTATGATACAACACCACCACCAGGCTGTATGATACAACCACCACCCAGGCTGTATGATACAACACCACCACCAGGCTGTATGATACAACACCACCACCAGGCTGTATGATACAACACCACCACCAGGCTGTATGATGCAACACCACCACCAGGCTGTATAATACAACACACCACCAGGCTGTATGATACAACACCACCACCAGGGTATATGCAACACCACCACCAGGCTGTATGATACAACACCACACCACCAGGCTGTATGATGCAACACCACCACCAGCTGTATGATACAACACCACCACCAGGCTGTATGATGCAACACCACCACCAGGCTGTATGATGCAACACCACCACCAGGCTGTATGATACAACACCACCACCAGGCTGTATGATGCAACACCACCACCAAGCTGTATGATACAACACCACACCAGGCTGTATGATGCAACACCACCACCAGGCTGTATGATACAACACCACCACCAAGCTGTATGATACAACACCACCACCAGGCTGTATGATACAACACCACCACCAGGCTGTATGATACAACACCACCACCAGGCTGTATGATACAACACCACCACCAGGCTGTATGATACAACACCACACCAGGCTGTATGATACAACACACACCACCAGGCTGTATGATGCAACACCACCACCAGGCTGTATGATACAACACCAACCAGCTGTATGATACAACACCACCACCAGGCTGTATGATGCAACACCACCACCAGGCTGTATGATAACACACCACCACCAGGTGTATGATGCAACACCACCACCAAGCTGTATGATACAACACCACCACCAGGCTGTATGATGCAACACCACCACCAGGCTGTATGATGCAACACCACCACCAGGCTGTATGATACAACACCACCACCAGGCTGTATGATGCAACACCACCACCAAGCTGTATGATACAACACACCACCAGGCTGTATGATACAACACCACCACCAGGCTGTATGATACAACACCACCACCAGGCTGTATGATACAACACCACCACCAGGCTGTATGATGCAACACCACCACCAGGCTGTATGATACAACACCACCACCAGCTGTATGATGCAACACCACCACCAGGCTGTATGATACAACACCACCACCAGGCTGTATGATACAACACCACCACCAGGCTGTATGATGCAACACCACCACCAGGCTGTATGATACAACACCACCACCAGGCTGTATGATGCAACACCACCAAGCTGTATGATACAACACCACCACCAGGCTGTATGATGCAACACCACCACCAGGCTGTATGATGCAACACCACCACCAGGCTGTATGATACAACACCACCACCAGGCTGTATGATACAACACCACCACCAGGCTGTATGATACAACACCACCACCAGGCTGTATGATGCAACACCACCACCAAGCTGTATGATACAACACCACCACCAGGCTGTATGATGCAACACACCACCACCAGGTTGTATGATGCAACACCACCACCAAGCTGTATGATGCAACACCACCACCAAGCTGTATGATACAACACCACCACCAGGCTGTATGATACAACACCACCACCAGGCTGTATAATACACCACCACCAGGCTGTATGATGCAACACCACCAAGCTGTATGATGCAACACCACCACCAAGCTGTATGATGCAACACCACCAAGCTGTATGATGCAACACCACCACCAGGCTGTATAATACACCACCACCAGGCTGTATGATGCAACACCACCACCAGGCTGTATAATACAACACCACCAAGCTGTATGATACAACACCACCACCAGGCTGTATAATACAACACCACCACCAGGCTGTATGATACAACACCACCACCAAGCTGTATGATACAACACCACCACCAGGCTGTATAATACACCACCACCAGGCTGTATGATGCAACACCACCACCAGGCTGTATGATACAACACCACCACCAAGCTGTATGATACAACACCACCACCAGGCTGTATGATACAACACCACCACCACCAGGTTGTATGATGCAACACCACCACCAAGCTGTATGATACAACACCACCACCAGGCTGTATGATACAACACCACCACCAGGCTGTATAATACAACACCACCACCAGGCTGTATGATACAACACCACCACCAGGCTGTATGATACAACACCACCACCAGGCTGTATAATACAACACCACCACCAGGCAGTATGATGCAACACCACCACCAGGCTGTATAATACAACACCACCACCAAGCTGTATGATACAACACCACCACCAGGCTGTATATGCAACACCACCACCAGGCTGTATGATACAACACCACCACCAGGTTGTATTATGCAACACCACCACCAAGCTGTATGATACAACACCACCACCAGGCTGTATGATGCAACACCACCACCAGGCTGTATGATGCAACACCACCACCAGGCTGTATGATACAACACCACCACCAGGCTGTATGATGCAACACCACCACCAAGCTGTATGATACAACACCACCACCAGGCTGTATGATGCAACACCACCACCAGGCTGTATGATACAACACCACCACCACCAGGCTGTATGATGCAACACCACCACCAAGCTGTATGATACAACACCACCACCAGGCTGTATGATGCAACACCACCACCAGGCTGTATGATGCAACACCACCACCACGCTGTATGATACAACACCACCACCAGGCTGTATGATGCAACACCACCACCACCAGGTTGTATGATGCAACACCACCACCAAGCTGTATGATGCAACACCACCACCAAGCTGTATGATACAACACCACCACCAGGCTGTATGATACAACACCACCACCAGGCTGTATAATACACCACCACCAGGCTGTATGATGCAACACCACCAAGCTGTATGATGCAACACCACCACCAAGCTGTATGATGCAACACCACCAAGCTGTATGATGCAACACCACCACCAGGCTGTATAATACACCACCACCAGGCTGTATGATGCAACACCACCACCAGGCTGTATAATACAACACCACCACCAAGCTGTATGATACAACACCACCACCAGGCTGTATAATACAACACCACCACCAGGCTGTATGATACAACACCACCACCAAGCTGTATGATACAACACCACCACCAGGCTGTATAATACACCACCACCAGGCTGTATGATGCAACACCACCACCAGGCTGTATGATACAACACCACCACCAAGCTGTATGATACAACACCACCACCAGGCTGTATGATACAACACCACCACCACCACCAGGTTGTATGATGCAACACCACCACCAAGCTGTATGATACAACACCACCACCAGGCTGTATGATACAACACCACCACCAGGCTGTATAATACAACACCACCACCAGGCTGTATGATACAACACCACCACCAGGCTGTATGATACAACACCACCACCAGGCTGTATAATACAACACCACCACCAGGCAGTATGATGCAACACCACCACCAGGCTGTATAATACAACACCACCACCAAGCTGTATGATACAACACCACCACCAGGCTGTAATATGCAACACCACCACCAGGCTGTATGATACAACACCACCACCACCAGGTTGTATTATGCAACACCACCACCAAGCTGTATGATACAACACCACCACCAGGCTGTATGATGCAACACCACCACCAGGCTGTATGATGCAACACCACCACCAGGCTGTATGATACAACACCACCACCAGGCTGTATGATGCAACACCACCACCAAGCTGTATGATACAACACCACCACCAGGCTGTATGATGCAACACCACCACCAGGCTGTATGATACAACACCACCACCAAGCTGTATGATACAACACCACCACCAGGCTGTATGATACAACACCACCACCACCAGGTTGTATGATGCAACACCACCACCAAGCTGTATGATACAACACCACCACCAGGCTGTATGATACAACACCACCACCAGGCTGTATAATACAACACCACCACCAGGCTGTATGATACAACACCACCACCAGGCTGTATGATACAACACCACCACCAGGCTGTATAATACAACACCACCACCAGGCAGTATGATGCAACACCACCACCAGGCTGTATAATACAACACCACCACCAAGCTGTATGATACAACACCACCACCAGGCTGTATGATGCAACACCACCACCAGGCTGTATGATAGAACACCACCACCACCAGGTTGTATTATGCAACACCACCACCAAGCTGTATGATACAACACCACCACCAGGCTGTATGATGCAACACCACCACCAGGCTGTATGATGCAACACCACCACCAGGCTGTATGATACAACACCACCACCAGGCTGTATGATGCAACACCACCACCAAGCTGTATGATACAACACCACCACCAGGCTGTATGATGCAACACCACCACCAGGCTGTATGATGCAACACCACCACCAGGCTGTATGATACAACACCACCACCAGGCTGTATGATGCAACACCACCACCAAGCTGTATGATACAACACCACCACCAGGCTGTATGATGCAACACCACCACCAAGCTGTATGATACAACACCACCACCACCAGGCTGTATGATACAACACCACCACCAGGCTGTATGATGCAACACCACCACCAGGCTGTATAATACACCACCACCAGGCTGTATATGATGCAACACCACCACCAGGCTGTATGATACAACACCACCACCAAGCTGTATGATACAACACCACCACCAGGCTGTATGATACAACACCACCACCACCAGGTTGTATGATGCAACACCACCACCAAGCTGTATGATACAACACCACCACCAGGCTGTATGATACAACACCACCACCAGGCTGTATAATACAACACCACCAGGCTGTATGATACAACACCACCACCAGGCTGTATGATACAACACCACCACCAGGCTGTATGATACAACACCACCACCAGGCTGTATGATGCAACACCACCACCAGGCTGTATGATACAACACCACCACCAGGCTGTATGATGCAACACCACCACCAGGCTGTATGATACAACACCACCACCACCAGGCTGTATTATGCAACACCACCACCAAGCTGTATGATACAACACCACCACCAGGCTGTATGATGCAACACCACCACCAGGCTGTATGATGCAACACCACCACCAGGCTGTATGATACAACACCACCACCAGGCTGTATGATGCAACACCACCACCAAGCTGTATGATACAACACCACCACCAGGCTGTATGATGCAACACCACCACCAGGCTGTATGATACAACACCACCACCACCAGGTTGTATATGCAACACCACCACCACCAGGCTGTATGATACAACACCACCACCACCAGGTTGTATTATGCAACACCACCACCAAGCTGTATGATACAACACCACCACCAGGCTGTATGATGCAACACCACCACCAGGCTGTATGATGCAACACCACCACCAAGCTGTATGATACAACACCACCACCAGGCTGTATGATGCAACACCACCACCACCAGGCTGTATGATGCAACACCACCACCAAGCTGTATGATGCAACACCACCACCAAGCTGTATGATACAACACCACCACCAGGCTGTATGATACAACACCACCACCAGGCTGTATAATACACCACCACCAGGCTGTATGATGCAACACCACCAGCTGTATGATGCAACACCACCACCAAGCTGTATGATGCAACACCACCAAGCTGTATGATGCAACACCACCACCAGGCTGTATAATACACCACCACCAGGCTGTATGATGCAACACCACCACCAGGCTGTATAATACAACACCACCACCAAGCTGTATGATACAACACCACCACCAGGCTGTATGATGCAACACCACCACCAGGCTGTATGATACAACACCACACCACCAGGCTGTATTATGCAACACCACCACCAAGCTGTATGATACAACACCACCACCAGGCTGTATGATGCAACACCACCACCAGGCTGTATGATGCAACACCACCACCACGCTGTATGATACACACCACCACCAGGCTGTATGATGCAACACCACCACCACCAGGTTGTATGATGCAACACCACCACCAAGCTGTATGATGCAACACCACCACCAGCTGTATGATACAACACCACCACCAGGCTGTATGATACAACACCACCACCAGGCTGTATAATACACCACCACCAGGCTGTATGATGCAACACCACCAAGCTGTATGATGCAACACCACCAAGCTGTATGATGCAACACCACCACCAGGCTGTATAATACACCACCACCAGGCTGTATGATGCAACACCACCACCAGGCTGTATAATACAACACCACCACCAAGCTGTATGATACAACACCACCACCAGGCTGTATATACAACACCACCACCAGGCTGTATGATACAACACCACCACCAAGCTGTATGATACAACACCACCACCAGGCTGTATAATACACCACCACCAGGCTGTATGATGCAACACCACCACCAGGCTGTATGATACAACACCACCACCAAGCTGTATGATACAACACCACCACCAGGCTGTATGATACAACACCACCACCACCAGGTGTATGATGCAACACCACCACCAAGCTGTATGATACAACACCACCACCAGGCTGTATGATACAACACCACCACCAGGCTGTATAATACAACACCACCACCAGGCTGTATGATACAACACCACCACCAGGCTGTATGATACAACACCACCACCAGGCTGTATAATACAACACCACCACCAGGCTGTATGATGCAACACCACCACCAGGCTGTATAATACAACACCACCACCAAGCTGTATGATACAACACCACCACCAGGCTGTAATATGCAACACCACCACCAGGCTGTATGATACAAACCACCACCACCAGTTGTATACGCAACACCACCACCAAGCTGTATGATACAACACCACCACCAGGCTGTATGATGCAACACCACCACCAGGCTGTATGATGCAACACCACCACCAGGCTGTATGATACAACACCACCACCAGGCTGTATGATGCAACACCACCACCAAGCTGTATGATACAACACCACCACCAGGCTGTATGATGCAACACCACCACCAGGCTGTATGATACAACACCACCACCAAGCTGTATGATACAACACCACCACCAGGCTGTATGATACAACACACCACCACCAGGCTGTATGATGCAACACCACCACCAAGCTGTATGATACAACACCACCACCAGGCTGTATGATACAACACCACCACCAGGCTGTATAATACAACACCACCACCATGCTGTATGATACAACACCACCACCAGCCTGTATGATACAACACCACCACCAGGCTGTATAATACAACACCACCACCAGGCAGTATGATGCAACACCNACCAGGCTGTATAATACAACACCACCACCAGGCTGTATGATACAACACCACCACCAAGCTGTATGATACAACACCACAACCAGGCTGTATAATACACCACCACCAGGCTGTATGATGCAACACCCACCACCAGGCTGTATGATACAACACCACCACCAAGCTGTTTGATACAACACCACCACCAGCTGTATGATACAACACCACCACCACCAGGTTGTATGATGCAACACCACCACCAAGCTGTATGATACAACACCACCACCAGGCTGTATGATACAACACCACCACCAGGCTGTATAATACAACACCACCACCAGGCTGTATGATACAACACCACCACCAGGCTGTATGATACAACACCACCACCAGCTGTATAATACAACACCACAACCAGGCAGTATGATGCAACACCACCACCAGGCTGTATAATACAACACCACCACCAAGCTGTATGATACAACACCACCACCAGGCTGTAATATGCAACACCACCACCAGGCTGTATGATACAACACCACCACCACCAGGTTGTATGATGCAACACCACCACAAGCTGTATGATACAACACCACCACCAGGCTGTATGATGCAACACCACCACCAGGCTGTATGATGCAACACCACCACCAGGCTGTATGATACAACACCACCACCAGGCTGTATGATGCAACACCACCACCAAGCTGTATGATACAACACCACCACCAGGCTGTATGATGCAACACCACCACAAGGCTGTATGATACAACACCACCACCAAGCTGTATGATACAACACCACCACCAGGCTGTATGATACAACACCACCACCAGGCTGTATATACAACACCACCACCAGGCTGTATGATACAACACCACCACCAGGCTGTATGATACAACACCACCACCAGGCTGTATAATACAACACCACCACCAGGCTGTATGATGCAACACCACCACCAGGCTGTATAATACAACACCACCACCAAGCTGTATGATACAACACCACCACCAGGCTGTATGATGCAACACCACCACCAGGCTGTATGATACAACACCACCACCACCAGGTTGTATTATGCAACACCACCACCAAGCTGTATGATACAACACCACCACCAGGCTGTATGATGCAACACCACCACCAGGCTGTATGATGCAACACCACCACCAGGCTGTATGATACAACACCACCACCAGGCTGTATGATGCAACACCACCACCAAGCTGTATGATACAACACCACCACCAGGCTGTATGATCCAACACCACCACCAAGCTGTATGATACAACACCACCACCAGGCTGTATGATGCAACACCACCACCAACAGGTTGTATGATGCAACACCACCACCAAGCTGTATGATGCAACACCACCACCAAGCTGTATGATACAACACCACCACCAGGCTGTATGATACACACCACCACCAGGCTGTATGATACACCACCACCAGGCTGTATGATGCAACACCACCAAGCTGTATGATGCAACACCACCACCAAGCTGTATGATGCAACACCACCAAGCTGTATGATACAACACCACCACCAGGCTGTATAATACACCACCACCAGGCTGTATGATGCAACACCACCACCAGGCTGTATGATACAACACCACCACCAAGCTGTATGATACAACACCACCACCAGGCTGTATAATACAACACCACCACCAGGCTGTATGATACAACACCACCACCAGCTGTATGATACAACACCACCACCAGGCTGTATAATACACCACCACCAGGCTGTATGATACAACACCACCACCAGGCTGTATGATACAACACCACCACCAAGCTGTATGATACAACACCACCACCAGGCTGTATAATACACCACCACCAGGCTGTATGATGCAACACCACCACCAGGCTGTATGATACAACACCACCACCAAGCTGTATGATACAACACCACCACCAGGCTGTATGATACAACACCACCACCACCAGGTTGTATGATGCAACACCACCACCAAGCTGTATGATACAACACCACCACCAGGCTGTATGATACAACACCACCACCACCAGGCTGTATAATACAACACCACCACCAGGCTGTATGATACAACACCACCACCAGGCTGTATGATACAACACCACCACCAGGCTGTATGATACAACACCACCACCAGGCAGTATGATGCAACACCACCACCAGGCTGTATAATACAACACCACCACCAAGCTGTATGATACAACACCACCACCAGGCTGTATATGCAACACCACCACCAGGCTGTATGATACAACACCACCACCACCAGGTTGTATTATGCAACACCACCACCAACCTGTATGATACAACACCACCACCAGGCTGTATGATGCAACACCACCACCAGGCTGTATGATGAAACACCACCACCAGGCTGTATGATACAACACCACCACCAGGCTGTATGATGCAACACCACCACCAAGCTGTATGATACAACACCACCACCACCAGGCTGTATGATGCAACACCACCACCAAGCTGTATGAAACAACACCACCACCAAGCTGTATGATACAACACCACCACCAGGCTGTATGATACAACACCACCACCAGGCTGTATAATACAACACCACCACCAGGCTGTATGATGCAACACCACCACCAAGCTGTATGATACAACACCACCACCAGGCTGTATGATGCAACACCACCACCACCAGGTTGTATGATGCAACACCACCACCAAGCTGTATGATGCAACACCACCACCAAGCTGTATGATACAACACCACCACCAGGCTGTATGATACAACACCACCACCAGGCTGTATAATACACCACCACCAGGCTGTATGATGCAACACCACCAAGCTGTATGATGCAACACCACCACCAAGCTGTATGATGCAACACCACCAAGCTGTATGATGCAACACCACCACCAGGCTGTATAATACACCACCACCAGGCTGTATGATGCAACACCACCACCAGGCTGTATAATACAACACCACCACCAAGCTGTATGATACAACACCACCACCAGGCTGTATAATACAACACCACCACCAGGCTGTATGATACAACACCACCACCAAGCTGTATGATACAACACCACCACCAGGCTGTATAATACACCACCACCAGGCTGTATGATGCAACACCACCACCAGGCTGTATGATACAACACCACCACCAAGCTGTATGATACAACACCACCACCAGGCTGTATGATACAACACCACCACCAGGCTGTATGATACAACACCACCACCACCAGGTTGTATGATGCAACACCACCACCAAGCTGTATGATACAACACCACCACCAGGCTGTATGATACAACACCACCACCAGGCTGTATAATACAACACCACCACCAGGCTGTATGATACAACACCACCACCAGGCTGTATGATACAACACCACCACCAGGCTGTATAATACAACACCACCACCAGGCTGTATGATGCAACACCACCACCAGGCTGTATAATACAACACCACCACCAAGCTGTATGATACAACACCACCACCAGGCTGTATATGCAACACCACCACCAGGCTGTATGATACAACACCACCACCAGGTTGTATTATGCAACACCACCACCAAGCTGTATGATACAACACCACCACCAGGCTGTATGATGCAACACCACCACCAGGCTGTATGATGCAACACCACCACCAGGCTGTATGATACAACACCACCACCAGGCTGTATGATGCAACACCACCACCAAGCTGTATGATACAACACCACCAGGCTGTATGATGCAACACCACCACCAGGCTGTATGATACAACACCACCACCAAGCTGTATGATGCAACACCACCACCAAGCTGTATGATACAACACCACCACCAGGCTGTATGATACAACACCACCACCAGGCTGTATAATACACCACCACCAGGCTGTATGATGCAACACCACCAAGCTGTATGATGCAACACCACCACCAAGCTGTATGATGCAACACCACCAAGCTGTATGATGCAACACCACCACCAGGCTGTATAATACACCACCACCAGGCTGTATGATGCAACACCACCACCAGGCTGTATAATACAACACCACCACCAAGCTGTATGATACAACACCACCACCAGGCTGTATAATACAACACCACCACCAGGCTGTATGATACAACACCACCACCAAGCTGTATGATACAACACCACCACCAGGCTGTATAATACACCACCACCAGGCTGTATGATGCAACACCACCACCAGGCTGTATGATACAACACCACCACCAAGCTGTATGATACAACACCACCACCAGGCTGTATGATACAACACCACCACCACCAGGTTGTATGATGCAACACCACCACCAAGCTGTATGATACAACACCACCACCAGGCTGTATGATACAACACCACCACCAGGCTGTATAATACAACACCACCACCAGGCTGTATGATACAACACCACCACCAGGCTGTATGATACAACACCACCACCAGGCTGTATAATACAACACCACCACCAGGCAGTATGATGCAACACCACCACCAGGCTGTATAATACAACACCACCACCAAGCTGTATGATACAACACCACCACCAGGCTGTATATGCAACACCACCACCAGGCTGTATGATACAACACCACCACCACCAGGTTGTATTATGCAACACCACCACCAAGCTGTATGATACAACACCACCACCAGGCTGTATGATGCAACACCACCACCAGGCTGTATGATGCAACACCACCACCAGGCTGTATGATACAACACCACCACCAGGCTGTATGATGCAACACCACCACCAAGCTGTATGATACAACACCACCACCAGGCTGTATGATGCAACACCACCACCAGGCTGTATGATACAACACCACCACCAAGCTGTATGATACAACACCACCACCAGGCTGTATGATGCAACACCACCACCAGGCTGTATGATGCAACACCACCACCAGGCTGTATGATACAACACCACCACCAGGCTGTATGATGCAACACCACCACCAAGCTGTATGATACAACACCACCACCAGGCTGTATGATGCAACACCACCACCAGGCTGTATGATACAACACCACCACCAAGCTGTATGATACAACACCACCACCAGGCTGTATGATACAACACCACCACCACCAGGTTGTATGATGCAACACCACCACCAAGCTGTATGATACAACACCACCACCAGGCTGTATGATACAACACCACCACCAGGCTGTATAATACAACACCACCACCAGGCTGTATGATACAACACCACCACCAGGCTGTATGATACAACACCACCACCAGGCTGTATAATACAACACCACCACCAGGCTGTATGATGCAACACCACCACCAGGCTGTATAATACAACACCACCACCAAGCTGTATGATACAACACCACCACCAGGCTGTATGATGCAACACCACCACCAGGCTGTATGATACAACACCACCACCAAGCTGTATGATACAACACCACCACCAGGCTGTATAATACAACACCACCACCAGGCTGTATGATACAACACCACCACCAAGCTGTATGATACAACACCACCACCAGGCTGTATAATACACCACCACCAGGCTGTATAATACAACACCACCACCAGGCTGTATGATACAACACCACCACCAAGCTGTATGATACAACACCACCACAAGGCTGTATAATACACCACCACCAGGCTGTATGATGCAACACCACCACCAGGCTGTATGATACAACACCACCACCAAGCTGTATGATACAACACCACCACCAGGCTGTATGATACAACACCACCACCACCAGGTTGTATGATGCAACACCACCACCAAGCTGTATGATACAACACCACCACCAGGCTGTATGATACAACACCACCACCACCAGGCTGTATAATACAACACCACCACCAGGCTGTATGATACAACACCACCACCAGGCTGTATCATACAACACCACCACCAGGCTGTATAATACAACACCACCACCAGGCAGTATGATGCAACACCACCACCAGGCTGTATAATACAACACCACCACCAAGCTGGATGATACAACACCACCACCAGGCTGTAATATGCAACACCACCACCAGGCTGTATGATACAACACCACCACCACCAGGTTGTATTATGCAACACCACCACCAACCTGTATGATACAACACCACCACCAGGCTGTATGATGCAACACCACCACCAGGCTGTATGATGAAACACCACCACCAGGCTGTATGATACAACACCACCACCAGGCTGTATGATGCAACACCACCACCAAGCTGTATGATACAACACCACCACCACCAGGCTGTATGATGCAACACCACCACCAAGCTGTATGAAACAACACCACCACCAAGCTGTATGATACAACACCACCACCAGGCTGTATGATACAACACTACCACCAGGCTGTATAATACAACACCACCACCAGGCTGTATGATTCAACACCACCACCAGGCTGTATGATACAACACCACCACCAGGCTGTATGATGCAACACCACCACCAAGCTGTATGATACAACACCACCACCAGGCTGTATGATGCAACACCACCACCACCAGGTTGTATGATGCAACACCACCACCAAGCTGTATGATGCAACACCACCACCAAGCTGTATGATACAACACCACCACCAGGTTGTATGATACAACACCACCACCAGGCTGTATAATACACCACCACCAGGCTGTATGATGCAACACCACCAAGCTGTATGATGCAACACCACCACCAAGCTGTATGATGCAACACCACCAAGCTGTATGATGCAACACCACCACCAGGCTGTATAATACACCACCACCAGGCTGTATGATGCAACACCACCACCAGGCTGTATAATACAACACCACCACCAAGCTGTATGATACAACACCACCACCAGGCTGTATAATACAACACCACCACCAGGCTGTATGATACAACACCACCACCAAGCTGTATGACACAACACCACCACCAGGCTGTATAATACACCACCACCAGGCTGTATGATGCAACACCACCACCAGGCTGTATGATACAACACCACCACCAAGCTGTATGATACAACACCACCACCAGGCTGTATGATACAACACCACCACCACCAGGTTGTATGATGCAACACCACCACCAAGCTGTATGATACAACACCACCACCAGGCTGTATGATACAACACCACCACCAGGCTGTATAATACAACACCACCACCAGGCTGTATGATACAACACCACCACCAGGCTGTATGATACAACACCACCACCAGGCTGTATAATACAACACCACCACCAGGCAGTATGATGCAACACCACCACCAGGCTGTATAATACAACACCACCACCAAGCTGTATGATACACACCACCACCAGGCTGTAATATGCAACACCACCACCAGGCTGTATGATACAACACCACCACCACCAGGTTGTATTATGCAACACCACCACCAAGCTGTATGATACAACACCACCACCAGGCTGTATGATGCAACACCACCACCAGGCTGTATGATGCAACACCACCACCAGGCTGTATGATACAACACCACCACCAGGCTGTATGATGCAACACCACCACCAAGCTGTATGATACAACACCACCACCAGGCTGTATGATGCAACACCACCAACAGGCTGTATGATACAACACCACCACCAAGCTGTATGATACAACACCACCACCAGGCTGTATGATACAACACCACCACCACCAGGTTGTATGATGCAACACCACCACCAAGCTGTATGATACAACACCACCACCAGGCTGTATGATACAACACCACCACCAGGCTGTATAATACAACACCACCACCAGGCTGTATGATACAACACCACCACCAGGCTGTATGATACAACACCACCACCAGGCTGTATAATACAACACCACCACCAGGCAGTATGATGCAACACCACCACCAGGCTGTATAATACAACACCACCACCAAGCTGTATGATACAACACCACCACCAGGCTGTAATATGCAACACCACCACCAGGCTGTATGATACAACACCACCACCACCAGGTTGTATTATGCAACACCACCACCAAGCTGTATGATACAACACCACCACCAGGCTGTATGATGCAACACCACCACCAGGCTGTATGATGCAACACCACCACCAGGCTGTATGATACAACACCACCACCAGGCTGTATGATGCAACACCACCACCAAGCTGTATGATACAACACCACCACCAGGCTGTATGATGCAACACCACCAACAGGCTGTATGATACAACACCACCACCAAGCTGTATGATACAACACCACCACCAGGCTGTATGATGCAACACCACCACCAGGCTGTATGATGCAACACCACCACCAGGCTGTATGATACAACACCACCACCAGGCTGTATGATGCAACACCACCACCAAGCTGTATGATACAATGGAGATCAAATTAGTGTTCTACCATCATCAACACGCTGTCAACAACCACAAGGGAAGTATCTTTCCGAAATCTTATCCAAGTCATTATTGGCCAGTAATGTAGGTGGATATGATTAATTCCGTTTAGGACGCGAACGAGCCTCTAAATACAG
>WNGS01169286.1:32286-48027 GCA_020271785.1 Procambarus virginalis
GTAATTAATTAAGCCTTGGTCCTTATCTATATATATACAGTGTTTTCTCTGATATAGCTGTCATATATTAGGATTCCGGTTTTACGCTAGTGCCCTATGACAGGACAAGAAGAGGAAGCAAGAATTAATCTTGGTACATCATTTACTAGGGGTGATGGAAGCTAGCCTCTCACAAGGATATTTGGTGTCTACATCCCAGTTATACCTGGTAGACTAAGCCTACCATACAATAAGATAAGGCACCTCCTCAATTTATTTGCTAATATATGTAGTTAATAGTGTAGTTTGATTGGCTGCATATATATTAATTTAATATAAACCCCCCTAATGTGTAAGGATCGATTTGTGAGAATTTGCAGAAATACAGTCCACTGAACATCATACTTATTGCTATCGAAATATTAAATTAACCGTATATATAAATTCTATATAAATTCATGTAAATTAAATAAATATAAATCTCACAGGTCGGTTCCCACACCCCAAGCCAATATGTCTAGAAATAAAGATTATTACGAAGAGGGAGGAAAGAGTAGAGAGCAACATATAGGCAGAGAGAATACATGCACATGTCTAATGCACACACCTCTACAGATCTCCTGTTGCAGCCTCCAAGATATCATCTTGAAAATGTTTTGCCTGGCCCTTTTACATCCTCTCCCACCACCGAGCATCCCATGACCTGACCCCCCTCACCACCCAAGCTCCCTGGTCTCCATATGTCTACATAACTCAGCAGGTGCAGCAGCAGCAGCAGGTGCAGTAGCAGCAGCAGGTGCAGCAGCAGCAGCAGCAGAAACAACAGGTGCAGCAGCAGCAGCAGCAGCAGGTGCAGCAGCAGCAGCAGGTGCAGCAGCAGTATGCGGGTTCAACTTTAAGACTGACACAAATACCCTGGAACAAGTAACTCTGAGGGCCGCTCTGCCACACGCCGGCCCCTACCTTCCTCTTTTGTAATGAACTAGTCTATCATATTAGCCTGACATTCACCTCCGAGCCTGGGTGGACTCTCGCCAGTGTATGTATATTGGATTGTTACTCCTTGTTCTGGTGACCGCCTTGACCGTGTGTTTCATCCCGAACATATCACGTTTTCACGAAACCTTGAAGGAAGTGGAAAGTCTAAGTAGACGAGTGTTTCTTCACCCTTTACCTCTGTTATATATCCGCATATGAAGCTATATATATTTTTGTAATATATACCGATCTTTTGTTTGAAATGCAATATAACATCTAACCTCTCCTAACAATCCAAGGCCTAATGCACACTATCTTAGGCCTTATAAAGTACATATATTGGCTATATTAGAACTAGGAATATTTCAGTTTGCTGTTTTTGCTTAATTTTTCTGATCTTAAATTAATTTAGCAAAAACAAATTTTCTGTTGAATCCGTCTCTACATATCGATATTTTTGACCTAATAGTTCCTATAGAACTATCGTTTCAGAAGGATTGATTAAATTTGCTGGGTCACAAAGAATTTTATATTCAAATTCTTTTAATCAATTCTTATAGCAAACACCTCAGATAATATTCCCTTAGTTTAAGCTTCAGGAGACAGGTTCGTGTTCTCCACAACTCGTACGCTAAATGAACACTTCTTAACATCTGTATGACTCACCTGAGTCTGAAGCTTCCACTCATACTGCCGTGTTCTACTGGCATTCATTGTGAACATTTCCTCAATTTCCACCCTGTTAATCCCCTAAGTATTTTATACGTCTCTATTATGTCTACTCTTTTTCTTCATTTTTATAGCATCGTCAGGTTCAGTCCTTTCAGTCTCTCTTCATATACCATCCCTCACAATTCTGCGAAGAGTTTCGTTGCAAACTTCTGAACCTTTTCTAGTTTCCTTATGTGTTACTTCAGGTGGGGCTCCAGAATGGTGCGGCATACTCTAGCACCGGTCACAGGTTGGTGGTGTAAAGCGACCTAAATGGATCCTTATTCAAGTTCCTCGATGATGTTCTACCTTTAACTAGCATAAAGTAAGCCGTTGTTATCCTAGGCCTCTGGAGTTAGGTTAAGTGTTAAGGGATCTTTCTCGAGTCGTTACAGGTTGGTAGTTTCCCATCATTGCATAATGTCCCTTTGGTCTCTCAGTCACCTAGTCCCATTACCACACTTTACACTTGCTCGAACTGAGGTCAAGCAGTCATTTTTCCAACCATCTCTGCTACTGTTACAAGTCCTCTTGGAGAATTCTATAATCATCATATATCTTATTAACTTGGCATCATGTGCAAACATCGGCATATACGACTCAACTTCTGTAGACATGTTATTTACGTATTTTAGAAATAGAACTGGGGTTAGCACCGATCACTAAGGTAATTCATTAGATATCAGAGTTCTGGTCTGTTAATGTTACTCTCTGGCTCCTGCATGATAAGTAATTGCTAATTCATGTTTGGGCTTACCTGCACGACTCTCTTGTTGGAATTAAAGTTTCTTGTGTGGTACTGTATCAAAGGTTTTTTGGTCGTTCAGAAATATGCAGTCTGGTCATCCTTCCCTGTCATGCATTATTCTTGTTACTTTAACTCAGTGGTGATGTTTGCCATGATTTGCCTTCTCTGAACCCTTGTTGGGGTTTGCTGACATACCTAATCGTAGTCTTAACCAGTCTAAACCTGATTATTCTTTCAAGTGTTTATGTGTGTGTTACGAACCCTTCGTAACCGGGTTCTTTATAAACTGTGATCCTGCTCAAGTTAATTAAGAGGACCCTAATCTTGGTGGAAATGTAGTGTCATGTTTAAAAGTAATATTAAAAGAAAGACACTTAAAATATCCCGTTATTATTTCCTATCATCATAAGAATCCATATATATAATATATACAACGCTATGAGAGATCAAACGGATTGGCGTTGCTAGCCCTTACGCTAGCCTGATTCACGGTTAACAATCACAAAGTGCTTCTGCCGAGGACTTTGCGCACTTGCTGGTACGCCCTGGCAACAAAGCCAGCAACACTTGACCAGCCCTACTGGCTAGTACCTTCCAGAACCGAAGCCCACAGCGCTCAACCGCAGCGCTCTTCTAGCTCCACTGGCTAGCACCTCCAGGAGTAAAGTCCACAGCGCTTGACCAGCCCAATTAGCTAGTCCATCCAGGAGTAAAGTCCACAGCGCTTGACCAGCCCTCTTAGCTAGTCCATCCTGGTCGACCTCTGTCTTCCACTGTCCCGGCTTCACTCCCTACCCTGGCCTGCCTCGGGTCTCTCATCAGCTTTCAGCCTGGCAGACTAAAAGATGGGAAGCTATGATTACTGGGAGGGTCGACTTGTATAGTTTGGCACCCGGATCGTAGATGGCGCCGAAGTCCATCACAGTGTGAATATGAATATATATGCGTTTGTGAGTGTATTTACATTTGTGTATATATATATATATATATATATATATATATATATTATATATGTGTGTGTGTGTGTGTGTGTGTGTGTGTGTGTGTGTGTGTGTGTGTGTGTGTGTGTGTGTGTGTGTGTGTGTAATAGTTGTTAGTATTGCCCTTTGATAGCTGGAACGTTTCAAGTCAGGACGAAAGTCACAGGATCCAAGCTTTCGAGCGAATGTGTGCTCGAGGAGGCCTAGAGTAGCCGGTATTGTGTACTCGACTCCACAAAAGCTTAAGACTCATTCCCATAAAAGGTCCCTCCATCCACTAGTCTCTTCCTAACCCCCCCCCTCCAGCCCTTCCTAGTCGACACAAGACATGCATTATACATGTCTTTGTAAATATTTGTAATTTTTGAGATGGGTGTTGCGGTAGCGTGGGACATGACAACACTTAGTGTACTGTGGTATATGGTTTCAAGGTGTTAAAGTGTGCACACACACACACACACACACACACACACACACACACACACCACACACACACACACACACACACACACACGTACACATACTCACGCAAACATGACCAAAGAGCCTGACCTCGACCCCCGCAAGCACAACTAGGTGAGTACACACACACACACACACACACACACACACACACACACACACACACCACACACACACACACAAACACACACACACATGAAGATTAGGAGGGAGTCGGGACAGGAACTCATTTCCTTTGCAATTGAGAGATTGTTCCATTCTGTTATATGATTCTTGTTAGTTGTCCTTCCTATAGTTGTTAGTGGTGTGGATGATATGTGTGTGTGTGAGAGTGAGAGAGCGAGATTCATGATGCAACACCACCACCAAGCTGTATGATACAACACCACCACCAAGCTGTATGATACAACACCACCACCAAGCTGTATGATACAACACCACCACCAAGCTGTATGATACAACACCACCACCAAGCTGTATGATGCAACACCACCACCAAGCTGTATGATACAACACCACCACCAAGCTGTATGATACAACACCACCACCAAGCTGTATGATGCAACACCACCACCAAGCTGTGTGATACAACACCACCAAGCTGTATGATACAACACCACCACCAGGCTGTATGATACAACACCACCACCAGGCTGTATAATACACCACCACCACCAAGCTGTATGATACAACACCACCACCAAGCTGTGTGATACAACACCACCACCAAGCTGTATGATACAACACCACCACCAAGCTGTATGATACAACACCACCACCAGGCTGTATAATACACCACCACCACCAAGCTGTATGATACAACACCGCCACCAAGCTGTATGATACAACACCACCACCAAGCTGTATGATACAACACCACCACCAAGCTGTATGATGCAACACCACCACCAGGCTATATGATACAACACCACCACCAGGCTGTATGATACAACACCACCACCAGGCTGTATGATACAACACCACCACCAGGCTGTATGATACAACACCACCAAGCTGTATGATACAACACCACCACCAGGCTGTATAATACACCTCCACCAGGCTGTATGATGCNAAGGCCTGCAATGTTGAACTGTACACACTCAATAAACCAAAAAAGGTTCCATTAACCTCTAAGCTTATTGCATGTGCAGCCTTATGAGGATACAAGCCACTTAACAAATCGTTGCAGAAGATCTCAACATATCCAGCACCGCAGGTAAGGTTATTAAAAAGAGAAAGCATTAAGCCAGCAAGACTTCATAGCTCTAGGACATGATATGAGGAGATGGCGCAATGATATGAGAACGAAATGAAGGAATGGTTCCTGACCACTTAGACGATCGAGGATTGTGCACATGAGACAGTGTGATATTATGTGTACATGAGACACTGTGCTATCATGTGTACATGAGACATTGTGCTATCATGTTATGTGTACATGAGACACTGTGCTATCATGTTATGTGTACATGAGACACTGTGCTATCATGTTATGTGTACATGAGACACTGTGCTATCATGTTATGTGTACATGATACACTGTGCTATCTTGTATACATGAGACATCGTGCTATCACGTGTATATGAGACATTGTGCTATCATATGTACATGAGACAATGTGCTATCACATGCATGTGAGACATTGTGCTATCATGAACAAATCCACAAAGGCCGTGACGAGGATTCGAACCTACGTCCGAGAGCATCCCAGACGCTGCCTTAGTCGACTGAGCTACGACAGTCGGCAGTAAGGCAACGTCTGGGATGCGGCCCAGATCAGTTCAGGAGGTTCGAATCCTCGTCACGGCCCTTGTGGATTTGTTCATTTGATGCATCACGCAATTGTAATTTCTGTGTGTAATTGTGCTATCATATGTACATGAGACACTGTGCTATCATGTGTACATGATACATTTTGCTATCATGTGTGTTTATGAGACATTGTGTTATCATGTGTACATAAGACACCATGCTATCATGTGTACATGAGGCACTGTGGTATCATATGTACACGAGACACATACTGTGCAATCACGTGTGCATGAAACACTGGATATCATGTGAACATGAGACATTTATTATTAGTGACACAAAAGGACATTACTATAGTGCGTATAAGGGACACTATTATAGTGTGTGTATAAAAGACACTACTATGGTGTGTATATAGGGACACTACTTTAGTGCAAGGGACACTACTTTAGTGTAAGGGACACTACTATAGTGTGTGTATAAGGGACACTACTATAGTGTGTGTATAAGGACACTACTATAGTGTGTGTATAAGGGACACTATATAGTGTGTATAAAAGACACTACTATGGTGTGTATATAAGGGACACTACTATAGTGTGTGTATACGGGACACTACTATAGTGTGTGTATAAGGGACACTACTATAGTGTGTGTATAAGGGACACTACTATAGTGTGTGTATACGGGACACTACTATAGTGTGTGTATACGGACACTACTATAGTGTGTGTATAAGGGACACTACTATAGTGTGTGTATAAGGACACTACTATAGTGTGTGTATAAGGGACACTACTATGGTGTGTGTATAAGGGACACTACTATAGTGTGTGTATAGGGACACTACTATAGTGTGTGTATAAGGGACACTACTATAGTGTGTGTATAAGGGACACTACTATAGTGTGTGTATAAGGGACACTACTATAGTGTGTGTATAAGGGACACTACTATAGTGTGTGTATAAGGGACACTACTATAGTGTGTGTATAAGGGACATAGTGTGTATAAGGGAAACTACTATAGTGTGTGTATAAGGGACACTACTATAGTGTGCGTATAAGGGACACTGCTATAGTGTGTGTATAAGGGACATAGTGTGTATAAGGGACACTACTATAGTGTGTATAAGGGACACTACTATAGTGTGTGTATAAGGGACACTACTATAGTGTGTGTGTATAAGGGACACTACTATAGTGTGTGTATAAGGGACACTACTATAGTGTGTGTATAAGGGACACTACTATAGTGTGTGTATAAGGGACACTACTATAGTGTGTGTATAAGGGACATAGTGTGTATAAGGGACAGTACTATAGTGGTATAAGGCACTACTATAGTGTGTGTATAAGGGACACTACTATAGTGTTGTGTATAAGGGACATAGTGTGTATAAGGGAGTACTATAGTGTGTATAAGGGACACTACTATAGTGTGTTTTATAAGGGACACTACTATAGTGTGTGTATAAGGGACACTACTATATGTGTGTATTAGGGACACTACTATAGTGTGTGTATAAGAGACATAGTGTGTATAAGGGACAGTACTATAGTGGGTGTATAAGGGACACTACTATAGTGTGTGTATAAGGACACTACTATAGTGTGTGTATAAGGGACACTACTATAGTGTGTGTATAAGTGACACTACTATAGTGTGTGTTTAAGGGACACACTATATAGTGTGTATAAGGGACACTACTATAGTGTGTGTATAAGGGACACTACTATATTGTGTATATGGACACTACTATAGTGTGTATAAGGGACACTACTATAGTGTGTATAAGGGACACTACTATAGTGTGTATAAGGGACACTACTATAGTGTGTATAAGGGACACTACTATAGTGTGTGTATAAGGGACACTACTATAGTATATGTGTATAAGGGACACTACTATAGTCTGTATATGGGACACTTCTATAGTGTGTATAAGGAACACTACTATAGTGTGTGTGTATATGGGACAATACTAGAGTGTGTAAAAGGGACACTACTATAGTGTGTATAAGGGACACTACTATAGTGTGTGTATAAGGACACTACTATAGTGTGTGTATAAGGGACGCTACTGTAGTGTGTATAAGGGACACTACTATAGTGTGTATAAGGACACTACTATAGTGTGTATAAGGGACACTACTATAGTGTGTATAAGGGACACTACTATAGTGTGTGTATAAGGACACTACTATAGATGTGTATAAGGAACACTACTATAGTGTGTATAAGGGACACTACTATAGTGTGTGTATAAGGGACACTACTATAGTGTGTGTAAGGGACACTACTATAGTGTGTGTATAAGGGACACTACTATAGTGTGTGTATAAGGGACACTACTATAGTGTGGTATAAGGGACACTACTATAGTGTGTATAAGGACACTACTATAGTGTGTGTAAGGGACACTACTATAGTGTGTTATAAGGGACACTACTATAGTGTGTGTATAAGGGACACTACTATAGTTGTGTATAAGGGACACTACTATAGTGTGGTATAAGGGACACTACTATAGTGTGTGTATAAGGGACACTACTATAGTGTGTGTATAAGGGACATAGTGTGTATAAGGGACACTACTATAGTGTGTGTATAAGGGACACTACTATAGTGTGCGTATAAGGACACTGCTATAGTGTGTGTATAAGGGACATAGTGTGTATAAGGGACAGTACTATAGTGTGTATAAGGGACACTACTATAGTGTGTGTATAAGGGACACTACTATAGTGTGTGTGTATAAGGACCACTACTATAGTGTGTGTATAAGGGACACTACTATAGTGGTGTGTATAAGGGACACTACTATAGTGTGTGTATAAGGGACACTACTATAGTGTGTGTATAAGGGACATAGTGTGTATAAGGGACAGTACTATAGTGTGTATAAGGGACACTACTATAGTGTGTGTATAAGGGACACTACTATAGTGTGTGTATAAGGGACATAGTGTGTATAAGGGACAGTACTATAGTGTGTATAAGGGACACTACTATAGTGTGTTATAAGGGACACTACTATAGTGTGTGTATAAGGGACACTACTATAGTGTGTGTTTAGGGACACTACTATAGTGTGTGTATAAGGGACATAGTGTGTATAAGGGACAGTACTATAGTGTGTATAAGGGACACTACTATAGTGTGTGTATAAGGGACACTACTATAGTGTGTGTATAAGGGACACTACTATAGTGTGTGTATAAGGGACACTACTATAGTGTTGTGTTTAAGGGACACTACTATAGTGTGTGTATAAGGGACACTACTATAGTGTGTGTATAAGGGACACTACTATATTGTGTATATGGGACACTACTATAGTGTGTATAAGGGACACTACTATAGTGTGTATAAGGGACACTACTATAGTGTGTATAAGGGACACTACTATAGTGTGTATAAGGGACACTACTATAGTGTGTGTATAAGGGACACTACTATAGTATGTGTATAAGGGACACTACTATAGTGTGTATAGGGACACTACTATAGTGTGTATAAGGACACTACTATAGTGTGTGTGTATATGGGACAATACTATAGTGTGTTAAAGGGACACTACTATAGTGTGTATAAGGACACTACTATAGTGTGTGTATAAGGGACACTACTATGTGTGTATAAGGGACACTACTGTAGTGTGTATAAGGGACCTACTATAGTGTGTATAAGGGACACTACTATAGTGTGTGTATAAGGGACACTACTATAGTGTGTATAAGGGACACTACTATAGTGTGTTAGGGAACACTACTATAGAGTGTGTATAAGGACACTACTATAGTGTGTATAAGGGACACTACTATAGTGTGTGTATAAGGGACACTACTATAGTGTGTGTAAGGGACACTACTATAGTGTGTGTATAAGGGACACTACTATAGTGTGTGTATAGGACACTACTATAGTGTGCGTAAGGGACACTACTATAGTGTGTATAAGGGACACTACTATAGTGTGTGTAAGGGACACTACTATAGTGTGTGTATAAGGGACACTACTATAGTGTGTGTATAAGGGACACTACTATGTGTGTGTATAAGGGACACTACTATAGTGTGTGTATAAGGGACACTACTATAGTGTGTGTATAAGGGACACTACTATAGTGTGTGTATAAGGGACATAGTGTGTATAAGGGACACTACTATAGTGTGTGTATAAGGGACACTACTATAGTGTGCGTATAAGGGACACTACTATAGTGTGTGTATAAGGACATAGTGTGTATAAGGGACACTACTATAGTGTGTATAAGGGACACTACTATAGTGTGTTATAAGGGACACTACTATAGTGTGTGTGTAAAGGAACACTACTATAGTGTGTGTATAAGGGACACTACTATAGTGTGTGTATAAGGGACACTACTATAGTGTGTGTAAGGGACACTACTATAGTGTGTGTATAAGGGACATAGTGTGTATAAGGGACACTACTATAGTGTGTATAAGGGACACTACTATAGTGTGTGTATAAGGGACACTACTATAGTGTGTGTAATAAGGGACATAGTGGTGTATAAGGGACACTACTATAGTGTGTATAAGGGACACTACTATAGTGTGTTTTATAAGGGACACTACTATAGTGTGTGTANACCACCACCAAGCTGTATGATACAACACCACCACCAGCTGTATGATACAACACCACCACCAGGCTGTATAATACAACACCACCACCAGGCTGTATGATACAACACCACCACCAGGCTGTATGATACAACACCACCATCAGGCTGTATAATACAACACCACCACCAGGCAGTATGATGCAACACCACCACCAGGCTGTATAATACAACACCACCACCAAGCTGTAGGATACAACACCACCACCAGGCTGAAATATGCAACACCACCACCAGGCTGTATGATACAACACCACCACCACCAGGTTGTATTATGCAACACCACCACCAAGCTGTATGATACAACACCACCACCAGGCTGTATGATGCAACACCACCACCAGGCTGTATGATGCAACACCACCACCAGGCTGTATGATACAACACCACCACCAGGCTGTATGATGCAACACCACCACCAAGCTGTATGATACAACACCACCACCAGGCTGTATGATGCAACACCACCACCAGGCTGATGATACAACACCACCACCAAGCTGTATGATACAACACCACCACCAGGCTGTATGATACAACACCACCACCACCAGGTTGTATGATGCAACACCACCACCAAGCTGTATGATACAACACACCACCAGGCTGTATGATACAACACCACCACCAGGCTGTATAATACAACCCCACCCCAGGCTGTATGATACAACACCACCACCAGCCTGTATGATACAACACCACCACCAGGCTGTATAATACAACACCACCACCAGGCAGTATGATGCAACATCACCACCAGGCTGTATAATACAACACCACCACCAAGCTGTATGATACAACACCACCACCAGGCTGTATGATGCAACACCACCACCAGGCTGTATGATAGAACACCACCACCACCAGGTTGTATTATGCAACACCACCACCAAGCTGTATGATACAACACCACCACCAGGCTGTATGATGCAACACCACCACCAGGCTGTATGATGCAACACCACCACCAGCCTGTATGATACAATACCATCACCAGGCTGTATGATGCAACACCACCACCAAGCTGTATGATACAACACCACCACCAGGCTGTATGATGCAACACCACCACCAGGCTGTATGATGCAACACCACCACCAGGCTGTATGATACAACACCACCACCAGGCTGTATGATGCAACACCACCACCAAGCTGTATGATACAACACCACCACCAGGCTGTATGATGCAACGCCACCACCAAGCTGTATGATACAACACCACCACCACCAGCTGTATGATACAACACCACCACCAGGCTATTTGATGCAACACCACCACCAGGCTGTATGATACAACACCACCACCAGGCTGTATGATGCAACACCACCACCAGGCTGTATGATACAACACCACCACCAGGCTGTATGATGCAACACCACCACCAGGCTGTATGATACAACACCACCACCAGGCTGTATGATACAACACCACCACCAGGCTGTATGATACAACACCACCACCAAGCTGTATGATACAACACCACTACCAGGCTGCACAATACAACAACACCACCAGGCTGTATGATACAACACAGCTTGGTGGTGGTTGCATCATACAGCCTGGTGGTGGTGTTGTATTATACAGCCTGGTAGTGGTAGTGTATCATACAGTTTGGTAGTGGTGTTGTATCATACAGCTTGGTGGTGGTGTTGCATCATACAGCCTGGTGGTGGTGTTGTATCATACAGCTTGGGTGGTGGTGTTGTATCATACAGCTTGGTGGTGGTGTTGTATCATACAGCTTGGTGGTGGTGTTGCATCATACAGCCTGGTGGGGGTGTTGTATCATACAGCTTGGTGGTGGTGTTGCATCATACAGCCTGGTGGTGGTGTTGCATCATACAGCCTGGTGGTGGTGTTGTATCATACAGCCTGATGGTGGTGTTGTATCATACAGCCTGGTGGTGGATATGTGATACAATGCCACCACTAGACTGTATAATACAACACCTTCACCAGGTTGTATGATACAACACCACTACCAGCCTGTATGATACAACACCACTACCAGCCTGTATGATACAACACCACCACCAGGCTGTACGATACACCACCACCACCACCAGGCTGTATGATACAACACCACCACCAGGCTGTACGATACCCACCACCAGGCTGTATGATACACCACCACCACCACCAGGCTGTATGATACACCACCACCACCACCAGGCTGTATGATACACCACCACCACCACCAGGCTGTATGATACACCACCACCACCACCAGCCTGTATGATACAACACCACCACCAGGCTGTATGATACAACACCACCACCACCAGCCTGTATGATACACCACCACCACCACCAGGCTGTATGATACACCACCACCACCACCACCACCACCAGCCTGTATGATACAACACCACCACCAGGCTGTATGATACACCACCACCACCACCAGGCTGTATGATACACCACCACGCCTGGTGGTGTATAATACTACCCAGCTGTCAGTGGGCGCCTGACAGTTGGGTAGACAGTGCCTCGGATTCCTAGTCCCGAGGTTCCGGGTTCGACCCCGGGGGAGGCGAAGACAAATGGGCAAAATATTTCTTTCACCCTGATGTACCTGTTACCTACCAGTAAATAGGTACCTGGGAGTTAGACAGCTGCTACGGGTTCTTCCTGGGGGTTTGTAACAAAAACGAGGTCTGGTCGAGGACCGGGCCATGGCGATGCTAAGCTCCTCAAGATATAACCACCAGGCTTATAGTGAAAATGGCCCCAATGACCGGCTTTTTTCATTTTCCCCCAAGCAGGTCATTGGCTCAGGGTGTTTTCAAATTTTAACCCCCCCCCCCTTCAATGACCGGCTAGTCATTGAATAGGAAACAAAGGTTCCCTCCCACGTCCCGCCATTTGTGCTCAGGGGGATGACAAAGGCCGCCACCCGTCGCACTTAAATTCGCAACCTCGGTAACCCAGAACAGACATCGCTAATGGATAATGAGATCCTAAAAACCTTTATTTTTTATTTAATAATTATATTTTAATATGCAATTTTTAAATGCCTCTTAAAAATGATAATTTATTAACTAATATATAATTTCATATCATGTAATTATGCAGTAATTAGATTGATTTTGTTTTGAGGAATATGTTTGGAAGTGATGTATCAAGTTTATTTTGCCTCAATCTATTAAAAATTTATGTTGCTGCATATAGTCCAATGCACAGCCAGTCTGTAGCGGACACCTGCACAATAACGCGAGAGAAATAATAATGTATTTGATTAGGGAAGAGTGACCAATGGTGGAGCCAGTGAACTGATATTGAGTAGCAGGATACTCGAAGTTCCTCATCTGGCCCTTGACCTCTAGGGTTATCACCTCTCAAGTGTCAAGGGTTCTTGACCTATAGGGTCACCACCCTCAAGTGTCAAGGGTCCTTGACCTCCAGGGTCACCACCTCTCAAGTGTCAAGGGTCCTTGACCACTAAGGTCACCACCTCTCAAGTGTCAAGGGTCCTTGACCTCCAGGGTCACCACCTCTCAAGTGTCAAGGGTTCTTGAGCACTAAGGTCACCATCTCTCAAGTGTCAAGGGTTCTTGACCACTAAGGTCACCACCTCTCAAGTGTCAAGGGTTCTTGACCACTAAGGTCACCCTCTCAAGTGTCAAGGGTTCTTGACTCTGGGTCACCACCTCTCAGTGTCAAGGTTCTTGACCTATAGGGTCACCACCTCTCAAGTGTCAAGGGTCCTTGAGCACTAAGGTCACCACCTCTCAAGTGTCAAGGGTTCTTGACCACTAAGGTCACCACCTCTCAAGTGTCAAGGGTTCTTGACCACTAAGGTCACCACCTCTCAAGTGTCAACGGTTCTTGACCTCTAAGGTCACCACCTTTTCTACAAGCCTAATAAATATATTCTACTATTTTGTTTCACTATACAAATAAAAATAAAAGTAAAATAGTTACCTGTCAACGGTAGTTGTTCTATTAAAGACATTAACCACAAAATAATAACTCTCACGGATTAAATTCTGGTGAAATGTAAAATGCCGATAGAGATAACCCAAAGAGTTTTTAACAGATAAAATGATTTCCTTACGACCAAAACCGTAGTTGCATTGCTCCCTAATTTTACGTTTTATGAAGGGGAAACCGGGGGGGGGTGCCTAATGTGGGAGGGAAGAGGGGGTTCGGGGGGGGGGGGAGAATGGGGGAAGACGAGAGGAAGGGTGATAGGAGGAAGGGCTGAAGGTGGGGGGGGGGAAGAGTGGGGGGAAAACCAAGGGAGAGGGCAGCCCACCGAGGCATCCAGCAATATATAAATGGAAAATGGGGGAAAAGTAGGTTTGAGAATAGGTGGTGGGAGGAGGAGGGAAGCGGGGTGAAGGAGCGAGAGAAGTAGATGAGTTGGGATTGGCAGGAAAGTGGGGAAAGGGTGTGGGAAGATAGGGGGAAGAGGGGAAAAGAAGAGTGTAACGAGGGGTGGAGGTGAGACAGACTACCCCAGCCTCCACCCGGTACCCATTCCAGTAATTCATCAAATATGCAGGTAAACCTGTAATACAGTATTCATCAGTATTCATAATGCTACGTCCTGTTGCAGAAGAGTTCCAGTCAACCTGGTCGACAGGGAGCCGGTCGGCCGAGCGGACAGCACGCTGGACTTGTGATCCTGTGGTCCTGGGTTCGATCCCAGGCGCCGGCGAGAAACAATGGGCAGAGTTTCTTTCACCCTATGCCCCTGTTACCTAGCAGTAAAATAGGTACCTGGGTGTTAGTCAGCTGTCACGGGCTGCTTCCTGGGGTGGAGGCCTGGTCGAGGACCGGGCCGCGGGGACACTAAAGCCCCGAAATCATCTCAAGATAACCTCAAGATAACCTACAGAATGACATGGCCAAGGAACAGCTATACGAGCACCGCAACGCTATTCTAAAGATTAGATAACAAGAGACAATATCCACAAAACTTAAAAATATAACGCAGCTGCAGATATTCTAAGAGATACCCATCACTGAAGCAAGTAAGTAATTATCAATAGAAGACACCAAACCGGGAAGACTATGTAGCACCATCAAATGTGCGGGATAATCAGAGGGCGCTAAATATCACCAAGGATGCCAATACGAGAACAAAAACGCATAAGGCGAAACGATATCAAAAGTATCAGAGTCGCCAAGAATTCTATCGAGGGACAAGCGACCATGGGGGACAGTCGGAAAACAAGACACACGCTCGTCCTGGAGGTCAGGACATTCAACAAGGATATGCACGACCGTAAGAGAGACAATGCAATTTGGACAATAAGGAGCAGGGCGGCGCTCCATTAAGTGACCGTGAGTTAAATGGGTATGACCAAGACATAACCTAGCCAGAGACGTTTCCCACCGTCTGTTACGGTGGCAGGAGGAAGGCCACTGGGACACACGACTCTTGAGAGTACGCAGTTTGTTACCAATAATAGAAGACCAACAATGCTGCCAACGGGCAAGGATGGAGGCATGAATAACTGG
>WNGS01169286.1:49631-71782 GCA_020271785.1 Procambarus virginalis
CAACACCACCACCAAGCTGTATGATGCAACACCACCAAGCTGTATGATGCAACACCACCACCAGGCTGATAATACACCACCACCAGGCTGTATGATGCAACACCACCACCAAGGCTGTATATATACAACACCACCACCAAGCTGTATGATACAACACACCACCAGGCTGTATAATACAACACCACCACCAGGCTGTATGATACAACACCACCACCAAGCTGTATGATACAACACCACCACCAGGCTGTATAATACACCACCACCAGGCTGTATGATGCAACACCACCACCAGGCTGTATGATACAACACCACCACCAAGCTGTATGATACAACACCACCACCAGGCTGTATGATACACACCACCACCACCAGGCTGTATGATGCAACACCACCACCAAGCTGTATGATACAACACCACCACCAGGCTGTATGATACAACACCACCACCAGGCTGTATAATACAACACCACCACCAGGCTGTATGATACAACACCACCACCAGGCTGTATGATACAACACCACCACCAGGCTGTATATACAACACCCCAACCAGGCAGTATGATGCAACACCACCAGGCTGTAGATACAACACCACCACCAAGCTGTATGATACAACACCACCACCAGGCTGTATATGCAACACCACCACAAGGCTGTATATACAACACCACCACCCCAGGCTGTATATGCAACACCACCACCAAGCTGTATGATACAACACCACCACCAGGCTGTATGATGCAACACCACCACCAGGCTGTATGATGCAACACCACACCAGGCTGTATGATACAACACCACCACCAGGCTGTATTGCAACACCACCACCAAGCTGTATGATACAACACCACCACCAGGCTGTATGATGCAACACCACCACCAGGCTGTATATACAACACCACCACCAAGCTGTATGATACAACACCACCACCAGGCTGTATGATACAACACCACCACCAGGCTGTATAATACAACACCACCACCAGGCTGTATGATACAACACCACCACCAGGCTGTATGATACAACACCACCACCAGGCTGTATAATACAACACCACCACCAGGCAGTATGATGCCACCACCACCAGCTGTATAATACAACACCAACCCAGCTGTATGATACAACACCACCACCAGGCTGTATGATGCAACACACCACCAGGCTGTATGATACAACACCACCACCACCAGGTTGTATATGCAACACCACCACCAAGCTGTATGATACAACACCACCACCAGGCTGTATGATGCAACACCACCACCAGGCTGTATGATGCAACACCACCACCAGGCTGTATGATACAACACCACCACCAGGCTGTATGATGCAACACCACCACCAAGCTGTATGATACAACACCACCACCAGGCTGTATGATGCAACACCACCACCAAGCTGTATGATACAACACACCACCAGGCTGTATGATGCAACACCACCACCAACAGGTTGTATGAGCAACACCACCACCAAGCTGTATGATGCAACACCACCACCAAGCTGTATGATACAACACCACCACCAGGCTGTATGATACAACACCACCACCAGGCTGTATAATACACCACCACCAGGCTGTATGATGCAACACCACCAAGCTGTATGATGCAACACCACCACCAAGCTGTATGATGCAACACCACCAAGCTGTATGATGCAACACCACCACCAGGCTGTATAAACACCACCACCAGGCTGTATGATGCAACACCACCACCAGGCTGTATGATACAACACCACCACAAGCTGTATGATACACACCACCACCAGGCTGTATATACAACACCACCACCAGGCTGTATGATACAACACCACCACCAAGCTGTATGATACAACACCACCACCAGGCTGTATAATACACCACCACCAGGCTGTATGATACAACACCACCACCAGGCTGTATGATACAACACCACCACCAAGCTGTATGATACAACACCACCACCAGGCTGTATAATACACCACCACCAGGCTGTATGATGCAACACCACCACCAGGCTGTATGATACAACACCACCACCAAGCTGTATGATACAACACCACCACCAGGCTGTATGATACAACACCACCACCCAGGCTGTATGATGCAACACCACCACCAGCTGTATGATACAACACCACCACCAGGCTGTATGATACACACACCACCACCAGGCTGTATAATACAACACCACCACCAGGCTGTATGATACAACACCACCACCAGGCTGTATGATACAACACCACCACCAGGCTGTATAATACAACACCACCACCAGGCTGTATGATGCAACACCACCACCAGGCTGTATATACAACACCACCACCAAGCTGTATGATACAACACCACCACCAGGCTGTATATGCAACACCACCACCAGGCTGTATGATACAACACCACCACCAGGTTGTATATGCAACACCACCACCAAGCTGTATGATACAACCACCACCAGGCTGTATGATGCAACACCACCACCAGGCTGTATGATGAAACACCACCACCAGGCTGTATGATACAACACCACCACCAGGCTGTATGATGCAACACCACCACCAAGCTGTATGATACACCACCACCACCAGGCTGTATGATGCAACACCACCACCAAGCTGTATGAAACAACACCACCACCAAGCTGTATGATACAACACCACCACCAGGCTGTATGATACAACACCACCACCAGGCTGTATAATACAACACCACCACCAGGCTGTATGATGCAACACCACACCAAGCTGTGATACAACACCACCACCAGGCTGTATGATGCAACACCACCACCACCAGGTGTATGATGCAACACCACCACCAAGCTGTATGATGCAACACCACCACCAAGCTGTATGATACAACACCACCACCAGGCTGTATGATACAACACCACCACCAGGCTGTATAATACAACACCACCAGGCTGTATGATGCAACACCACCAAGCTGTATGATGCAACACCACCACCAAGCTGTATGATGCAACACCACCAAGCTGTATGATGCAACACCACCACCAGGCTGTATAATACACCCACCACCAGGCTGTATGATGCAACACCACCACCAGGCTGTATAATACAACACCACCACCAGCTGTATGATACAACACCACCACCAGGCTGTATATACAACACCACCACCAGGCTGTATGATACAACACCACCACCAAGCTGTATGATACAACACCACCACCAGGCTGTATAATACACCACCACCAGGCTGTATGATGCAACACCACCACCAGGCTGTATGATACAACACCACCACCAAGCTGTATGATACAACACCACCACCAGGCTGTATGATACAACACCACACCACCAGGCTGTATGATACAACACCACACCACCAGGTTGTATGATGCAACACCACCACCAAGCTGTATGATACAAACCACCACCAGGCTGTATGATACAACACCACACACCAGGCTGTATAATACAACACCACCACCAGGCTGTATGATACAACACCACCACCAGGCTGTATGATACAACACCACCACCAGGCTGTATAATACAACACCACCACCAGGCAGTATGATGCAACACCACCACCAGGCTGTATAATACAACACCACCACCAAGCTGTATGATACAACACCACCACCAGGCTGTAATATGCAACACCAACCAGGCTGTATGATACAACACCACCACCAGGTTGTATTATGCAACACCACCACCAAGCTGTATGATACAACACCACCACCAGGCTGTATGATGCAACACCACCACCAGGCTGTATGATGCAACACCACCACCAGGCTGTATGATACAACACCACCACCAGGCTGTATGATGCAACACCACCACCAAGCTGTATGATACAACACCACCAGGCTGTATGATGCAACACCACCACCAGGCTGTATGATACAACACCACCACCAAGCTGTATGATGCAACACCACACAAGCTGTATGATACAACACCACCACCAGGCTGTATGATACAACACCACCACCAGGCTGTATAATACACCACCACCAGGCTGTATGATGCAACACCACCAAGCTGTATGATGCAACACCACCACCAAGCTGTATGATGCAACACCACCAAGCTGTATGATGCAACACCACCACCAGGCTGTATAATACACCACCACCAGGCTGTATGATGCAACACCACCACCAGGCTGATAATACAACACCACCACCAAGCTGTATGATACAACACCACCACCAGGCTGTATAATACAACACCACCACCAGGCTGTATGATACAACACCACCACCAAGCTGTATGATACAACACCACCACCAGGCTGTATAATACACCACCACCAGGCTGTATGATGCAACACCACCACCAGGCTGTATGATACAACACACCACCACCAAGCTGTATGATTCAACACCACCACCAGGCTGTATGATACAACACCACCACCACCAGGTGTATGATGCAACACCACCACCAAGCTGTATGATACAACACCACCACCAGACCGTATGAGGCAACACCATGATACACCACCCCACAAACAACACCCCACCAGGCTGTATGATACAACACCACCACCAGGCTGTATGATACAACACCACCACCAGGCTGTATGATACACACACCACCACCAGGCTGTATACACCCCCACCAAGCTGTACATACAAACCACCACCAGGCAGTATGATGCAACACCACCACCAGGCTGTATAATACACAACCCCACACCACCAAGCTGTATGATAACACCACCACCAGGCTGTATATGCAACACCACCACCAGGCTGTATGATACAACACCACCACCACCAGGTTGTATTATGCAACACCACCACCAAGCTGTATGATACAACACCACCACCAGGCTGTATGATGCAACACCACCACCAGGCTGTATGATGCAAACACCACACCAGGCTGTATGATACAACACCACCACCAGGCTGTATGATGCAACACCACCACCAAGCTGTATGATACAACACCACCACCAGGCTGTATGATGCAACACCACCAACAGGCTGTATGATACAACACCACCACCAAGCTGTATGATACAACACCACCACCAGGCTGTATGATGCAACACCACCACCAGGCTGTATGATGCAACACCACCACCAGGCTGTATGATACAACACCACCACCAGGCTGTATGATGCAACACCACCACCAAGCTGTATGATACAACACCACCACCAGGCTGTATGATGCAACACCACCACCAGGCTGTATGAAACACCACCACCAAGCTGTATGATACAACACCACCACCAGGCTGTATGATACAACACCACCACCACCAGGTTGTATGATGCAACACCACCACCAAGCTGTATGATACAACACCACCACCAGGCTGTATGATAAAACACCACCAGGCTGTATGATACAACACCACCACCAGGCTGTATGATACAACACCACCACCAGGCTGTATGATACAACACCACCACCAGGCTGTATAATACAACACCACCACCAGGCAGTATGATGCAACACCACCACCAGGCTGTATAATACAACACCACCACCAAGCTGTATGATACAACACCACCACCAGGCTGTATGATGCAACACCACCACCAGGCTGTATAAACAACACCACCACCAAGCTGTATGATACAACACCACCACCAGGCTGTATAATACAACACCACCACCAGGCTGTATGATACAACACCACCACCAAGCTGTATGATACAACACCACCACCAGCTGTATAATACACCACCACCAGGCTGTATAAACAACACCACCACCAGGCTGTATGATACAACACCACCACCAAGCTGTATGATAAACACCACCACAAGGCTGTATAATACACCACCACCAGGCTGTATGATGCAACACCACCACCAGGCTGTATGATACAACACCACCACCAAGCTGTATGATACAACACCACCACCAGGCTGTATGATACAACACCACCACCACCAGGTTGTATGATGCAACACCACCACCAAGCTGTATGATACAACACCCACCAGGCTGTATGATACAACAACACCACCACCAGGCTGTATAATACAACACCACCACCAGGCTGTATGATACAACACCACCACCAGGCTGTATCATACAACACCACCACCAGGCTGTATAATACAACACACCACCAGGCAGTATGATGCAACACCACCACCAGGCTGTATAATACAACACCACCACCAAGCTGGATGATACAACACCACCACCAGGCTGTGTAATATGCAACACCACCACCAGGCTGTATGATACAACACCACCACCACCAGGTGTATTATGCAACACCACCACCAACCTGTATGATACAACACCACCACCAGGCTGTATGATGCAACACCACCACCAGGCTGTATGATGACAACACCACCACCAGGCTGTATGATACAACACCACCACCAGGCTGTATGATGCAACACCACCACCAAGCTGTATGATACAACACACCACCACCAGGCTGTATGATGCAACACCACCACCAAGCTGTATGAAACAACACCACCACCAAGCTGTATGATACAACACCACCACCAGGCTGTATGATACAACACTACCACCAGGCTGTATTATACAACACCACCACCAGGCTGTATGATTCACCACCACCAGGCTGTATGATACAACACCACCACCAGGCTGTATGATGCAACACCACCACCAAGCTGTATGATACAACACCACCACCAGGCTGTATGATGCAACACCACCACCACCAGGTTGTATGATGCAACACACCATACCAAGCTGTATGATGCAACACCACCACCAAGCTGTATGATACAACACCACCACCAGGCTGTATGATACAACACACCACCAGGCTGTATAATACACCACCACCAGCTGTATGATGCAACACCACCAGGCTGTATGATGCAACACCACCACCAAGCTGTATGATACAACACCACCACCAGCTGTATGATGCAACACCACCACCAGGCTGTATAATACACCACCACCAGGCGTATGATGCAACACCACCACCAGGCTGTATGATACAACACCACCACCAAGCTGTATGATACAACACCACCACCAGGCTGTATAATACAACACCACCACCAGCTGTTATGATCCAACACCACCACCAGCTGTATGATACAACACCACCACCAGCTGTATGATACACCACCACCAGCTGTATGATGCAACACCACCACCAGGCTGTATGATACAACACCACCACCAGCTGTATGATACACACCACCACCAGGCTGTATGATACAACACCACCACCACCAGGTTGTATGATGCAACACCACCACCAAGCTGTATGATACAACACCACCACCAGGCTGTATGATACAACACCACCACCAGGCTGTATAATACAACACCACCACCAGGCTGTATGATACAACACCACCACCAGGCTGTATGATACAACACCACCACCAGGCTGTATAATACAACACCACCACCCAGCAGTATGATCAACACCACCACCAGCTGTATAATACAACACCACCACCAAGCTGTAATGATACAACACCACCACCAGGCTGTATGATGCAACACCACCACCAGGCTGTATGATACAACACCACCACCACCAGTTGTATTATCAACACCACCACCAACTGTATGATACAACACCACCACCAGCTGTATGATGCAACACCACCACCAGGCTGTATGATGCAACACCACCACCAGGCTGTATGATACAACACCACCACCAGGCTGTATGATGCAACCCACCACCAGCTGTATGATACAACACCACCACCAGGCTGTATGATGCAACACCACCACCAGCTGTATGATGCAACACCACCACCAGCTGTATGATACAAAACCACACCACACCATGCTGTATGATACAACACCACCACCACCAGGTTGTATGATGCAACACCCACCACCAGCTGTATGATACAACACCACCACCAGGCTGTATGATACAACACCACCACCAGGCTGTATGATACAACACCACCACCAAGCTGTATGATACAACACCACCACCAGGCTGTATGATACAACACACCACCACCAGGCTGTATGATGCAACACCACCACCAAGCTGTATGATACAACACCACCACCAGGCTGTATGATACAACACCACCACCAGGCTGTATAATACAACACCACCACCAGCTGTATGATACACACCACCACCAGGCTGTATGATACAACACCACCACCAGGCTGTATGATACAACACCACCACCAGGCTGTATGATGCAACACCACCACCAGGCTGTATAATACAACACCACCACCAGCTGTATGATACAACACCACCACCAGGCTGTATATGCAACACCACCACCAGGCTGTATGATACAACACCACCACCACCAGGTTGTATGATGCAACACCACCACCAAGCTGTATGATACAACACCACCACCAGGCTGTATGATGCAACACCACCACCAGGCTGTATGATACAACACCACCACCAGGCTGTATGATACACACCACCACCAGGCTGTATGATGCAACACCACCACCAGCTGTATGATACAACACCACCACCAGGCTGTATGCAACAACACCACCACCAGGCTGTATGATACAACACACCACCAAGCTGTATGATACAACACCACCACCAGCTGTATGATACAACACCACCACCAGGCTGTATGATACAACACCACCACCAGGCTGTATGATACAACACCACCACCAGGCTGTATGATACAACACCACCACCAGGCTGTATGATACAACACCACCACCAGGCTGTATGATGCAACACCACCACCAGGCTGTATAATACAACACCACCACCAGGCTGTATGATACAACCACCACCACCAGGCTGTATGATGCAACACCACCACCAGGCTGTATGATACAACACCACCACCACCAGCTGTATGATGCAACACCACCACCAAGCTGTATGATACAACACCACCACCAGCTGTATGATGCAACACCACCACCAGGCTGTATGATACAACACCACCACCAGGCTGTATGATACAACACCACCACCAGGCTGTATGATGCAACACCACCACCAGGCTGTATGATACAACACCACCACCAGCTGTATGATGCAACACCACCACCAAGCTGTATGATACAACACCACCACCAGGCTGTATGATGCAACACCACCACCACCAGGCTGTATGATGCAACACCACCACCAAGCTGTATGATGCAACACCACCACCAGGCTGTATGATAAAACCACCACCAGGCTGTATGATACAACACCACCACCAGCTGTATAATACACCCCCCACCAGGCTGTATGATGCAACACCACCAAGCTGTATGATGCAACACCACCACCAAGCTGTATGATGCAACACCACCAAGCTGTATGATGCAACACCACCACCAGGCTGTATAATACACCACCACCAGGCTGTATGATGCAACACCACCACCAGGCTGTATAATACAACACCACCACCAAGCTGTATGATACAACCCACCACCAGGCTGTATAATACAACACCACCACCAGGCTGTATGATACAACACCACCACCAAGCTGTATGATACAACACCACCACCAGGCTGTATAATACACCACCACCAGGCTGTATGATGCAACACCACCACCAGGCTGTATGATACAACACCACCACCAAGCTGTATGATACAACACCACCACCAGGCTGTATGATACAAACCCACCACCACAGGTTGTATGATGCAACACCACCACCAGCTGTATGATACAACACCACCACCAGGCTGTATGATACAACACCACCACCAGGCTGTATAATACAACACCACCACCAGGCTGTATGATACAACACCACCACCAGGCTGTATGATACAACACCACCACCAGGCTGTATAATACAACACCACCACCAGGCAGTATGATGCAACACCACCACCAGGCTGTATAATACAACACCACCACCAGCTGTATGATACAACACCACCACCAGGCTGTAATATGCAACACCACCACCAGGCTGTATGATACAACACCACCACCACCAGGTTGTATTATGCAACACCACCACAAGCTGTATGATACAACACCACCACCAGGCTGTATGATGCAACACCACCACCAGGCTGTATGATGCAACACCACCACCAGGCTGTATGATACAACACCACCACCAGGCTGTATGATGCAACACCACCACCAGCTGTATGATACAACACCACCACCAGGCTGTATGATGCAACACCACCACCAGGCTGTATGATACACACCACCACCAAGCTGTATGATACAACACCACCACCAGGCTGTATGATACAACACCACCACCAGGCTGTATGATACAACACCACCACCAGGCTGTATGATACAACACCACCACCAGGCTGTATGATACAACACCACCACCAGGCTGTATAATACAACACCACCACCAGGCTGTATGATGCAACACACCACCACCAGGCTGTATGATACAACACCACCACCAAGCTGTATGATACAACACCACCACCAGGCTGTATGATGCAACACCACCACCAGGCTGTATGATACAACACCACCACCACCAGGCTGTATGATACAACACCACCACCAAGCTGTATGATACAACACCACCACCAGGCTGTATGATGCAACACCACCACCAGGCTGTATGATGCAACACCACCACCAGCTGTATGATACAACACCACCACCAGGCTGTATGATGCAACACCACCACCAGGCTGTATGATACACCCACCACCAGGCTGTATGATACAACACCACCACCAAGCTGTATGATACAACACCACCACCAGGCTGTATGATACAACACCACCACCACCAGGTTGTATGATGCAACACCACCACCAGCTGTATGATACAACACCACCACCAGGCTGTATGATACAACACCACCACCAGGCTGTATGATACAACACCACCACCAGGCTGTATGATACACCACCACCAGGCTGTATGATGCAACACCACCAAGGCTGTATGATACAACACCACCACCAGGCTGTATGATACAACACCACCACTGTATGATGCACACACCACCACCAGGCTGTATAATACACCACCACCAGGCTGTATGATGCAACACCACCACCAGGCTGTATGAACAACACCACCACCAAGCTGTATGATACAACACCACCACCAGGCTGTATATACAACACCACCACCAGGCTGTATGATACAACACCACCACCAAGCTGTATGATACACACCACCCCACCAGGCTGTATAATACACCACCACCAGGCTGTATAATACACCACCACCAGGCTGTATGATACAACACCACCACCAGCTGTATGATACAACACCACCACAAGGCTGTATAATACACCACCACCAGGCTGTATGATGCAACACCACCACCAGGCTGTATGATACAACACCACCACCAAGCTGTATGATACAACACCACCACCAGGCTGTATGATACAACACCACCACCACCAGGTTGTATGATGCAACACCACCACCAAGCTGTATGATACAACACCACCACCAGGCTGTATGATACAACACCACCACCACCAGGCTGTATAATACAACACCACCACCAGGCTGTATGATACAACACCACCACCAGGCTGTATATACAACACCACCACCAGGCTGTATATACAACACCACCACCAGGCAGTATGATGCAACACCACCACCAGGCTGTATAATACAACACCACCACCAGCTGTATGATACAACACCACCACCAGGCTGTATATGCAACACCACCACCAGGCTGTATGATACAACACCACCACCACCAGGTTGTATTATGCAACACCACCACCACCTGTATGATACAACACCACCACCAGGCTGTATGATGCAACACCACCACCAGGCTGTATGATGAAACACCACCACCAGGCTGTATGATACAACACCACCACCAGGCTGTATGATGCAACACCACCACCAAGCTGTATGATACAACACCACCACCACCGGCTGTATGATGCAACACCACCACCAAGCTGTATGATACAACACCACCACCAAGCTGTATGATACAACACCACCACCAGGCTGTATGATACAACCACCACCAGGCTGTATAATACAACACCACCACCAGGCTGTATGATGCAACACCACCACCAGGCTGTATGATACAAACCACCCCAGGCTGTATGATGCAACACCACCACCACCAGCTGTATGATGCAACACCACCACCAAGCTGTATGATGCAACACCACCACCAGGCTGTATGATACAACACCACCACCAGGCTGTATGATACAACACCACCACCAGCTGTATAATACCCACCACCAGGCTGTATGATGCAACACCACCAGCTGTATGATGCAACACCACCACCAAGCTGTATGATGCAACACCACCAAGCTGTATGATGCAACACCACCACCAGGCTGTAATGCACCACCACCAGGCTGTATGATGCAACCACCACCAGGCTGTATGATACAACACCACCACCAAGCTGTATGATACAACACCACCACCAGGCTGTATGATACAACACCACCACCAGCTGTATGATACAACACCACCACCAGCTGTATGATACAACACCACCACCAGGCTGTATGAAACACACCACCACCAGGCTGTATGATGCAACACACCACCAGGCTGTATGATACACACCACCACCAGGCTGTATGATACAACACCACCACCAGGCTGTATGATACAACACCACCACCACCAGCTGTATGATACAACCCACCACCACCAGGCTTATATGACAACACCACCACCAAGCTGTATGATACAACACCACCACCAGGCTGTATGATACAACACCACCACCAGGCTGTATAATACAACACCACCACCAGGCTGTATGATACAACACCACCACCAGGCTGTGATACAACACCACCACCAGGCTGTATAATACAACACCACCACCAGGCTGTATGATGCAACACCACCACCAGGCTGTATAATACAACACCACCACCAAGCTGTATGATACAACACCACCACCAGGCTGTATATGCAACACCACCACCAGGCTGTATGATACACCACCACCACCAGGTTGTATTATGCAACCCACCACCAAGCTGTATGATACAACACCACCACCAGGCTGTATGATGCAACACCACCACCAGGCTGTATGATGCAACACCACCACCAGGCTGTATGATACAACACCACCACCAGGCTGTATGATGCAACACCACCACCAAGCTGTATGAACACACACCACCAGGCTGTATGATGCAACACCACCACCAGGCTGTATGATACAACACCACCACCAAGCTGTATGATACANAGGTGTGTCCTGATGGTACTGTACTGTCTGGGGAGGTGTGTCTGATGGTACTGTACTGTCTGGGGAGGTGTGTCCTGATGGTACTGTACTGTCTGGGGGAGGTGTGTCCTGATGGTACTGTACTGTCTGGGGGAGGTGTGTCCTGATGGTACTGTACTGTCTGGGGAGGTGTGTCCTGATGGTACTGTACTGTCTGGGTGAGGTGTGTCCTGATGGTACTGTACTGTCTGGGGGAGGTGTATCCTGATGGTACTGTACTGTCTGGGGAGGTGTGTCCTGATGGTACTGTACTGTCTGGGGGAGGTGTGTCCTGATGGTACTGTACTGTCTGGGGAGGTGTGTCCTGATGGTACTGTACTGTCTGGGGGAGGTGTGTCCTGATGGTACTGTACTGTCTGGGGAGGTGTGTCCTGATGGTACTGTACTGTCTGGGGGAGGTGTGTCCTGATGGTACTGTACTGTCTGGGGAGGTGTGTCCTGATGGTACTGTACTGTCTGGGGGAGGTGTGTCCTGATGGTACTGTACTGTCTGGGGGAGTGTGTCCTGATGGTACTGTACTGTCTGGGGAGGTGTGTCCTGATGGTACTGTACTGTCTGGGGGAGGTGTGTCCTGATGGTACTGTACTGTCTGGGGAGGTGTGTCCTGATGGTACTGTACTGTCTGGGGGAGGTGTGTCCTGATGGTACTGTACTGTCTGGGGGAGGTGTGTCCTGATGGTACTGTACTGTCTGGGGGAGGTGTGTCCTGATGGTACTGTACTGTCTGGGGAGGTGTGTCCTGATGGTACTGTACTGTCTGGGGGAGGTGTGTCCTGATGGTACTGTACTGTCTGGGGAGGTGTGTCCTGATGGTACTGTACTGTCTGGGGGAGGTGTGTCCTGATGGTACTGTACTGTCTGGGGGAGGTGTGTCCTGATGGTACTGTACTGTCTGGGGGAGGTGTGTGTCCTGATGGTACTGTACTGTCTGGGGGAGGTGTGTCCTGATGGTACTGTACTGTCTGGGGGAGGTGTGTCCTGATGGTACTGTACTGTCTGGGGAGGTGTGTCCTGATGGTACTGTACTGTCTGGGGGAGGTGTGTCCTGATGGTACTGTACTGTCTGGGGAGGTGTGTCCTGATGGTACTGTACTGTCTGGGGAGGTGTGTCCTGATGGTACTGTACTGTCTGGGGAGGTGTGTCCTGATGGTACTGTACTGTCTGGGGGAGGTGTGTCCTGATGGTACTGTACTGTCTGGGGGAGGTGTGTCCTGATGGTACTGTACTGTCTGGGGGAGGTGTGTCCTGATGGTACTGTACTGTCTGGGGGAGGTGTGTCCTGATGGTACTGTACTGTCTGGGGAGGTGTGTCCTGATGGTACTGTACTGTCTGGGGGAGGTGTGTCCTGATGGTACTGTACTGTCTGGGGGAGGTGTGTCCTGATGGTACTGTACTGTCTGGGGGAGGTGTGTCCTGATGGTACTGTACTGTCTGGGGGAGGTGTGTCCTGATGGTACTGTACTGTCTGGGGGAGGTGTGTCCTGATGGTACTGTACTGTCTGGGGGAGGTGTGTCCTGATGGTACTGTACTGTCTGGGGGAGGTGTGTCCTGATGGTACTGTACTGTCTGGGGGAGGTGTGTCCTGATGGTACTGTACTGTCTGGGGGAGGTGTGTCCTGATGGTACTGTACTGTCTGGGGGAGGTGTGTCCTGATGGTACTGTACTGTCTGGGGAGGTGTGTCCTGATGGTACTGTACTGTCTGGGGGAGGTGTGTCCTGATGGTACTGTACTGTCTGGGGGAGGTGTGTCCTGATGGTACTGTACTGTCTGGGGGAGGTGTGTCCTGATGGTACTGTACTGTCTGGGGAGGTGTGTCCTGATGGTACTGTACTGTCTGGGGGAGGTGTCCTGATGGTACTGTACTGTCTGGGAGGTGTGTCCTGATGGTACTGTACTGTCTGGGGGAGGTGTGTGTCCTGATGGTACTGTACTGTCTGGGGGAGTGTGTCCTGATGGTACTGTACTGTCTGGGGGAGGTGTGTCCTGATGGTACTGTACTGTCTGGGGGAGGTGTGTCCTGATGGTACTGTACTGTCTGGGGGAGGTGTGTCCTGATGGTACTGTACTGTCTGGGGAGGTGTGTCCTGATGGTACTGTACTGTCTGGGGGAGGTGTGTCCTGATGGTACTGTACTGTCTGGGGGAGGTGTGTCCTGATGGTACTGTACTGTCTGGGGAGGTGTGTCCTGATGGTACTGTACTGTCTGGGGGAGGTGTGTCCTGATGGTACTGTACTGTCTGGGGGAGGTGTGTCCTGATGGTACTGTACTGTCTGGGGGAGGTGTGTCCTGATGGTACTGTACTGTCTGGGGAGGTGTGTCCTGATGGTACTGTACTGTCTGGGGGAGGTGTGTCCTGATGGTACTGTACTGTCTGGGGGAGGTGTGTCCTGATGGTACTGTACTGTCTGGGGAGGTGTGTCCTGATGGTACTGTACTGTCTGGGGAGGTGTGTCCTGATGGTACTGTACTGTCTGGGGAGGTGTGTCCTGATGGTACTGTACTGTCTGGGGGAGGTGTGTCCTGATGGTACTGTACTGTCTGGGGGAGGTGTGTCCTGATGGTACTGTACTGTCTGGGGGAGGTGTGTCCTGATGGTACTGTACTGTCTGGGGGAGGTGTCCTGATGGTACTGTACTGTCTGGGGGGGAGGTGTGTCCTGATGGTACTGTACTGTCTGGGGGAGGTGTGTCCTGATGGTACTGTACTGTCTGGGGGAGGTGTGTCCTGATGGTACTGTACTGTCTGGGGGAGGTGTGTCCTGATGGTATGTACTGTCTGGGGAGGTGTGTCCTGATGGTACTGTACTGTCTGGGGGAGGTGTGTCCTGATGGTACTGTACTGTCTGGGGGAGGTGTGTCCTGATGGTACTGTACTGTCTGGGGAGGTGTGTCCTGATGGTACTGTACTGTCTGGGGGAGGTGTCCTGATGGTACTGTACTGTCTGGGGGAGGTGTCCTGATGGTACTGTACTGTACTGTCTGGGGAGGTGTGTCCTGATGGTACTGTACTGTCTGGGGGAGGTGTCCTGATGGTACTGTACTGTCTGGGGGAGGTGTGTCCTGATGGTACTGTACTGTCTGGGGGAGGTGTGTCCTGATGGTACTGTACTGTCTGGGGGAGGTGTGTCCTGATGGTACTGTACTGTCTGGGGGAGGTGTCCTGATGGTACTGTACTGTCTGGGGGAGGTGTCCTGATGGTACTGTACTGTCTGGGGGAGGTGTGTCCTGATGGTACTGTACTGTCTGGGGGAGGTGTGTCCTGATGGTACTGTACTGTCTGGGGGAGGTGTGTCCTGATGGTACTGTACTGTCTGGGGGAGGTGTGTCCTGATGGTACTGTACTGTCTGGGGGAGGTGTGTCCTGATGGTACTGTACTGTCTGGGGGAGGTGTGTCCTGATGGTACTGTACTGTCTGGGGGAGGTGTGTCCTGATGGTACTGTACTGTCTGGGGGAGGTGTGTCCTGATGGTACTGTACTGTCTGGGGGAGGTGTGTCCTGATGGTACTGTACTGTCTGGGGGAGGTGTGTCCTGATGGTACTGTACTGTCTGGGGGAGGTGTGTCCTGATGGTACTGTACTGTCTGGGGGAGGTGTGTCCTGATGGTACTGTACTGTCTGGGGAGGTGTGTCCTGATGGTACTGTACTGTCTGGGGGAGGTGTGTCCTGATGGTACTGTACTGTCTGGGGAGGTGTGTCCTGATGGTACTGTACTGTCTGGGGGAGGTGTGTCCTGATGGTACTGTACTGTCTGGGGGAGGTGTGTCCTGATGGTACTGTACTGTCTGGGGAGGTGTGTCCTGATGGTACTGTACTGTCTGGGGGAGGTGTGTCCTGATGGTACTGTACTGTCTGGGGGAGGTGTGTCCTGATGGTACTGTACTGTCTGGGGGAGGTGTGTCCTGATGGTACTGTACTGTCTGGGGGAGGTGTGTCCTGATGGTACTGTACTGTCTGGGGGAGGTGTGTCCTGATGGTACTGTACTGTTGGGGTAGGTGTGTCCTGATGGTACTGTACTGTCTGGGGGAGGTGTGTCCTGATGGTACTGTACTGTCTGGGGGAGGTGTATCCTGATGGTACTGTACTGTCTGGGGGAGGTGTCCTGATGGTGCTGTACTGTCAGGGGAAGGTGTGTCCTGATGGTACTGTACTGTCTGGGGGAGGTGTGTCCTGATGGTACTGTACTGTCTGGGGGAGGTGTGTCCTGATGGTACTGTACTGTCTGGGGGAGGTGTATCCTGATGGTACTGTACTGTCGTACTGTCTTGGGGAGGTGTATCCTGATGGTACTGTACTGTCTGGGGGAGGTGTGTCCTGATGGTGCTGTACTGTCTGGGGGAGGTGTCCTGATGGTACTGTACTGTCTGGGGAAGGTGTGTCCTGATGGTACTGTACTGTCTGGGGGAGGTGTGTCCTGATGGTACTGTACTGTCTGGGGGAGGTGTGTCCTGATGGTACTGTACTGTCTGGGGGAGGTGTGTCCTGATGGTACTGTACTGTCTGGGGGAGGTGTGTCCTGATGGTACTGTACTGTCTGGGGGAGGTGTCCTGATGGTACTGTACTGTCTGGGGGAGGTGTGTCCTGATGGTACTGTACTGTCTGGGGGAGGTGTGTCCTGATGGTACTGTACTGTCTGGGGGAGGTGTGTCCTGATGGTACTGTACTGTCTGGGGGAGGTGTGTCCTGATGGTACTGTACTGTCTGGGGAGGTGTGTCCTGATGGTACTGTACTGTCTGGGGGAGGTGTGTCCTGATGGTACTGTACTGTCTGGGGGAGGTGTGTCCTGATGGTACTGTACTGTCTGGGGGAGGTGTGTCCTGATGGTACTGTACTGTCTGGGGGAGGTGTGTCCTGATGGCACTGTACTGTCTGGGGGAGGTTTGTTCTGATGGCACTGTACTGTCTGGGGGAGGTGTGTCCTGATGGCACAGTACTGTCTGGGGGAGGTGTGTGTCCTGATGGCACTGTACTGTCTGGGGGAGGTGTGTCCTGATGGTACAGTACTGTCTGGGGGAGGTGTGTGTCCTGATGGCACTGTACTGTCTGGGGGAGGTGTGTCCTGATGGTACTGTACTGTCTGGGGGAGGTGTGTCCTGATGGTACAGTACTGTCTGGGGGAGGTGTGTCCTGATGGTACTGTACTGTCTGGGGAAGGTGTGTGTCTGATGGTACTGTACTCTCTGGGGGAGGTGTATCCTGATGGTACAGTACTGTCTGGGGGAGGTGTGTGTCCTGATGGTACAGTACTGTCTGGGGAGGTGTGTGTCCTGATGGCACTGTACTGTCAGGGGGAGGTGTATCATGAAGACACACTACTCTCTTCGGTATATGTGTTCAATAGACACCTCTAACGTCTGAGTATTTAATAAGCACACGCGAGAACAGGTCGAGGCAAGACAGTGACATAGTTCACTGGTAGAGAATATTGTATAACAAGTTGTGTTGACACTCTGGAGCACTCAAATACTTAGAGAACAAGAACGGTCAAGATGTCCTCCGAACCGATTGCAATATCCTCAGTTTTTTGTGTTGCGATTTTTGTCCGGTTCACTGAATCTATATTCAGAGAAACTATTAATGTGTAGTGTTCAGTCACCATTTATGATTTCTTTGCGGAATGTTTAATAACCATTCATGATATCAATTTTGGAATGTTCTTTCACCATTCAGGATATCAATATGAGATATTCATTTAGCTTTCATGTTGTGAGTGACGAGTGTTCATTACCCATTCGTGCTGCCAATGGGGAATGCTTGGTCCGTATTTATAGTATCCTTGTAAAATGTTTGTTCACCATTCATGATATTTTGGGACACCCGTTCAACATATATAATTGTTGAGAGTGAAAACTTTCCTCCTAACTCGAGTGTTAGGAGAACATAAGGAGCTTTTGAATCTCAAGTCAAAGCTGAAGTATAGTTTTTTTTTATCAGCCAGTGAGAAATTACGAAGCTTCCGCTGGATGAGAGACACCCGAAGGCCTACTGAGTGGGCGATACTTGATCGCCCAATTAATAAGATACCCGATGTCCCAATGAATGAGAAATTCACTAGGGAACACTAGATGAGAGATACCAGAGGTCCCAATGAATGGATGATATTCAAGGGCCCATTGGAAAAGAGATATCGGAGGTGCTTCTATGCATGAGAAATTTCCGAGGGACACACTAGATGAGAGAGAGAGACAGAGACCCAAATTATGATCAGTACCCGAGGGCCAACTGGAGGAGAAAAACCTGGAGGCTCAATGAGAGATACCCGAGGCCCCAATGAATGAGAGAGTCAAAGGCCCACTGGAAGAGAAATCATCCGAAAATCCATTGGATGAAAGATAACCGCATATGCAATAGACAGTAAACCTGAGAATAAGCGCGATGAGGAAGCCATTGTTACTGAGACTGGTCCACGAGGAAGAGAACGCCAGTAGAGAATTTCCGTAGTGCTACACACACATTCTCCTGATTTAGGAGATATTTTTTGAGCTATTCTCCACAGCGATCTCACAAACCAGTGGGAAGGACCTTGTTACCGTTATTACTACTTATAATGATTACCTGGCCTTTTATTATTATGTAATGATGGGCCGGTTATGAGGTAGGACACACACCCGAGAACCGGTAAGCGTCCAACATTATTATAATAACTCTCATTGTCATATCTGACATAGAGTTTTTCATATTTTACGATGTACCGTTCATCAGGCAGGTGAAATTGTGACGTCATGAGACATTAGCAGCAACTTAACTGGTTTATCTCAGTACAAGACCCCATAACCCCGTGGTCCACCAGGAGACCGAGTGTACACGTGACGACCCCATAACCCCGTGGTCCACCAGGAGACCGAGTGTACACGTGACGACCCCATAACCCCGTGGTCCACCAGGAGACCGAGTGTACACGTGACGACCCCATAACCCCGTGGTCCACCAGGAGACCGAGTGTACACGTGACGACCCCATAACCCCGTGGTCCACCAGGAGACCGAGTATACACGTGACGACCCCATAACCCCGTGGTCCACCAGGAGACCGAGTATACACGTGACGACCCATAACCCCGTGGTCCACCAGGAGACCGAGTGTACACGTGACGACCCCATAACCCCGTGGTCCACCAGGAGACCGAGTATACACGTGACGACCCCATAACCCCGTGGTCCCCAGGAGACCGAGTGAACTCTGTTTATTGTTTGCAATTTATAGTTGTGTGTGTAAACTAAAGTCTTTGAAAATGTAATAAGTTATTACGAAATGCGTTCAAGTGTCGCGCCAGACTAGAAATAAAAATTAATTTTGGAGAATTGATTTTTCAATTACCATCAACAATTACAATTACCATCAAAAGAAATATAAGAAATATTGAGAAAATTCGTGTTAGAATTATTAATATTACTTTTTCGGTCATATTTAATAATATATATATATATATATATATATATATATATATATATATATATATATATATATATATATATATATATATATATGTTTGAAACCGGCCATATACTGCAGGTATGTTGACGACATTTTTACACAGGTACCTGATGTCAGACATCTGCAGGAGCTGAAAGAAGCGTTTGAGCAGAATTCTGTGTTACGTTTCACTTACGAGATGGAGAAGGATGGGAAGCTGTCCTTTCTAGATGTAACAGTCATGGAAAGGAGCGGAGGTTTCCACACTGCAGTCTACACTAAGGAAACAAACATAGGAATGTGCCTAAATGCCAACAGTGACTGCCCAGATAGGTACAAGAGGAGTGTTGTTAACGCTTATGTCGACCGTGCTCTCAGCCACAGCTCAGAATGGAAGCAAGTCGACGAAGAACTCTGTAGGGTAAGGCAGGTCCTAGTCAACAACGGCTTCTCCAATGGTTTCATTGAAGACATCATAAGAAGGAAAGTAGAACGCCATGCAACCTCTGAAGAAACAACTAATACAACACCTATACCCCCTATTAGACTATTTTACAGGAACTTCTTCTCCACCGCTCATAAAACGGAGGAAAGGGTCCTGAAAGATATTGTTAATAGAAATGTTATCCCTACAGACAAAAATCAGAAGATACAACTAACGATTTACTATAAAACCAAAAAAACAGCCAGCCTACTAATGAAAAACTCTCCAGACACTGAGCAGAACGCCCTAAAAGAGACAAACGTCGTCTATGCCTTTAAATGTCCACTTGGGGACTGTAAGCCCCAAAAAACTCAGTATATAGGCAAGACAACAACATCTTTTCCAGGCGTTTAACGATGCATAAGCAACAGGGCTCCATTAAGGAACATATACTCTCTTCCCACAACCAAACCATCACCAGAGAAATCTTAACAAATAACACAGAAATCATCGATAGGTACAGCGATAGCAGGCGGCTTGACATCTGCGAGGCACTACACATCAAGAAGTCAACACCAGCAATCAACAGTCAATTAATGCACAACTATATTCTACCCACTTCAAGACCCGCTCCAATATAGAAGCATCAAGAAATATGGGCCAATAGGCCCTTCCGCAGTTACTTCCATTCATACCTTCAATTTACCCAGTTAATATCCAGTTAATATCCATTGTTTTCGTGTTCTGTCCTTTGTTGAAAGTTTTGTTCACCTCATTAAAAACTGTTGTAACATATCACCTCACCCAAAACGCGGGTATAAAATGAAAGATGAAAGCTGTTTAAATCATAGCATAGTAAAGAACTGTTTAGTGCTTTCAGGTTATAGTTGTGTGTGAAAACTAAAAGTCTTTGAAAATGTAATTAGTTATTACGAAACGCGTTCAAGTGTCGCGTCAGACTAAGAAATAAAGAATGAATTTTGGAGAATTGATTTTTCATTTACCGTCATCAGTAAAAACAAACATAAGGAAAATTGAGAAATTCGTGTTAGAATTATTAATCTTACTTTTTCGGTCATATTTAATACATATGCTACAGGAAAGACTGCTACCAAATATACTAATATATATATATATATATATATATATATATATATTATATATAATATATATATATATATATAGTTA
>WNGS01169286.1:89271-102555 GCA_020271785.1 Procambarus virginalis
TCGTCAATTGTATCTTCTGATTTTTGTCTGTAGGGATAACGTTCTTCTTTTACTATAAAACCAAGAAAACTGCCAACCTACTCATGAGAACTCTCCAGACACAAAGCAGAACGCTTTTGAAAGAGACCAATGTCGTCTATCCTTCAATGCCCACTTGGGGACTGTAAGCCCCAAAGAACTCAATATATAGGCAAGACAACAACATCTCTTCCAGGCGATTAACGATGCATAAGCAACAGGGCTCTATCAGGGAACATAAATCTCTTCCACAACCAAACCATCACCAGAGAAATCTTACAAACAACACAGAAATCATTGATAGATACAGCACAACAGGCGGCTTGACACTGCGAGGCACTACACATCAAGAGTCAACACCAGCAATCAACAGCCAATTAAACGCACAACTATATTCTACCCACTTCAAGACTCCGCTCCAATATAGAAACATCAAGAAATACGGGCCAATAGGCCTTCTGCAGTTACAGATCTATTCTCCCTTTAGCTTATACCATTGTTTCGTGTTCTGTACCTCACCCCAAACATTGTAACATGTCACCTCACCCAAATGCAGGTATAAAAAAGAAAAGCTGTTTAAACTCTGTTCAGTTTGTAGTTGTTCTGTGTGTGTGTAACTAAAGTCTTTGAAAATGTAATAAGTTTTACGAAACGCGCTCAAGTGTCGCGTCAGACTAAGAAATAAAGAATGAATTTTGGAGAATTGATTTTTCATTTACCGTCATCAGTAAAAACAAACATAAGGAAAATTGAGAAAATTCGTGTTAGAATTATTAATCTTATTTTTCGGTCATATTAATAACATATGTCTACAGGAAGACTGCTACCAAAATATACTAATATATATATATATATGTATATATATATAATAAATATATATATATATAAAACATTATATATATAAATATATATATATATATATATATATATTATATATATATTATATATATATTATATATTTATATATATATTATATATATAATATATATGTCGTACCTAGTAGCCAGAACGCACTTCTCAGCCTACTATGCAAGGCCCGATTTGCCTAATAAGCCAAGTTTTCATGAATTAATTGTTTTTCGACTACCTAACCTACCTGACCTAACCTAACCTAACTTTTTGGCTACCTAACCTAACCTAAGCTATAAGATAGGTTAGGTTAGGTTAGGTAGGTTGGTTAGGTTCGGTCATATATCTACATTAATTTTAACTCGAATAAAAAAAATTGACCTCATACAAATGAAATGGGTAGCTTTATCATTTCATAAGAAAAAATTAGAGAAATATAATAATTCAGGGAACGTGGCTTATTAGGCAAATCGGGCCTTGCATAGTAGGCTGAGAAGTGCGTTCTGGCTACTAGGTACGACAATATATATATATATATATATAATATATATATATATATATAATATATATATATATAATATATATATATCTATATATATGTCGTACCTAGTAGCCAGAACGCACTTGTCAGCCTACTATGCAAGGCCCGATTTGCCTAATAGGCCCAGTTTTCATGAATTAATGTTTTTCGACTACCTAACCTACCTAACCTAACCTAACCTAACTTTTTCGGCTACCTAACCTAACCTAACCTATAAAGATAGGTTAGGTTAGGTTAGGTAGGGTTGGTTAGGTTCGCTCATATATCTACGTTAATTTTAACTCCAATGAAAAAAATTGACCTCATACATAATGAAATGGGTAGCTTTTTCTTTTCATAGAAAAAAATTAGAGAAAATATATAATTCAGGAAACTTGGCTTATTAGGCAAATCGGGCCTTGCATAGTAGGCAAAAAGTGAGTTCTGGCTACTAGGTACGACATATATATATATATATATATATATATATATATATATATATTTAATATATATATATATATATTATATATATATATGTCGTACCTAGTAGCCAGAAGCACTTCTCAGCCTACTATGCAAGGCCAGATATGCCTAATAGGCCAAGTTTTCATGAATTAATTGTTTTTCGACTACCTAATCTACCTAACCCTAACCTAACCTAACTTTTTCGGCTACCTAACCTAACCTAACCTATAAAGATAGGTTAGGTTAGGTTAGGTTAGGTAGGGTTGGTTAGGTTCGGTCATATATCTACGTCAATTTAACTCCAATAACAAAAAATAGACCTCATACATAATGAAATGGGTAGCTTTATCATTCATAAGAAAAAATTAGAGAAATATATTAATTCAGGAAAACTTGGTTTATTAGGCAAATCTGGCCTTGCATAGTAGGCCAAAAAGTGAGTTCTGGCTACTAAGTACGACATATATATATATATATATATATATATATATATATATTATATATATAGATTATATATATACGACATATATATATATATATTATATATATATATATATTTGATATATATATATATATATATATATGTCGTACCTAGTAGCCAGAACTCACTTTTGGCCTACTATGCAAGGCCCGATTGCCTAATAAGTCAAGTTTTCCTGAATTAATTATTTCTCTAATTTTTTTATTATGAATGATAAAGCTACCCATTTCATTACGTACGAGGTCAATTTTTTTTATTGGAGTTAAAATTAAAGTAGATATATGACCGAACCTAACCAACCCTACCTAACCTAACCTAACCTATCTTTATTGCTTAGGTTAGGTTAGGTAGCCAAAAAAGTTAGGTTGGTTAGGTTAGGTAGGTTAGGTAGTCGAAAAACAATTAATTCATGAAAACTTGGCCTATTAGGCAAATCGGGCCTTGCATACTAGGCTGAGAAGTGCGTTCTGGCTACTAGGTACGACATAAATATATATATATATATGTTGTGTGTGTGTGTCGTACTAGTAGCCAGAACGCACTTCTCAGCCTACTATGCAAGGCCCGATTTGCCTAATAAGCCAAGTTTCCTGAATTAATATATTTTCTTCAATTTTTTCGTATGAAATGGTAAAGCTGCCCTTTCATTATGTATGAGGTCAATTTTTTATTGGAGTTAAAATTAACGTAGATATATGACCAAACCTAACCAACCCTACCTAACCTAACCTATCTTTATGGGTTAGGTTAAGTTAGGTAGCCGAAAAAAAGTTAGGTTAGGTTAGGTAGTCGAAAAACAATTAATTCATGAAAACTTGGCTCATTAGGCAAATCGGGCCTTGCATAGTAGGCTGAGAAGTGCGTTCTGGCTACTAGGTACGACCTATATTAATATATATATATATTTATATATATATATATAATATATATATATATATATATATATATATATATATATATATATATACATATATATATATATATATATATATATTACTTTAATTTAATTCAAACTGTTATTAATTCTGTAAGAATAAGTTGTTTTCAAGACGAGGCTCGTTTTTTAATATAATGTATGTGCATTCAGTAGGACTTTTATAAAGTTTATTAATTGCCATATTATCTTCTGTATTTAGCGCCATCTGTTGATGATTACCTGTGTCTGCTTACGACCTTACTTTCCTCGCACTTACCACTGAATGTGACGTGTCTGTTACTTTATTACGTGATTGAAGTGTTATCATTGCTATTATTTTTGTTGATATGACTGATGTGTATAAACGAATGGCAAATATAACATTTAGGAAAGAGAATAGCAAACAATAAATACAAATTTGCATGTTAAGATTAAGAATAACGCTGGGAAAAAGTTCTTGATTGATGGACAACATTCTCAGGTAAGAAGAGAGACTTGAAAACGCTGACTTGTTTTAGACATTGTCAACACATATAGCATGTTGTTGTTGTTAAAGATTCGCTACCCGGAACAAGAAGTTCCAAGTAGCACGGGCTATGGTGAGCCAGTAAGGCACTTACATATAGCAAATTATGGCTTGTAATATATTAAAAATAGCTTCTTGTTTTTTTCGATTTCATTAAATGCTATGTAAAGAATATGACAATATAGAGAATATAATAATATACAGTTGCATAATATTATATAAATTTATATAACTAATATTCTGATAAAAGTGTATGTAATGTTGTTTTATTGTTCCTCCGTCAGAGCCGCCGCCGGGGCTGGTGTGGGGTGGCCGGGGGTCGGTGCTGGGGAGCGGGAGCAGCGTGGAGCACCAGGGCTCACTCTCCACCACCTGGATGGTGGTGGTGGCCTCCAGGGCCACGGCCCACACCACCATCACCTGCTCCACCACCAACCACTCCATCTCCTCCGGCCTCATGAACACTGTCAGCACCACCATCACAGTCAACTGTGAGTTGTGACTTTCACTGTTTCCAAGTTGCCACTGCTACGGTATCTTGTATTCACCTAATTGTGTTTGCGGGGGTCGAGCTCTGCTCTTTTGGCCCGCCTCTCAACTGTCAATCAATCATTCTGTTACTAATTACTAACTATATCCTCCTCCCCACATGCACACAATCAGCTGACAAAGATTAGGCAAGAAAGAGAAGGATGGGCGGACTGCATTTACTTGGACTGTCGGAAAGCCTTTGACACAGTACCCCATAAGAGCCTCGTACATAAGTTGGAGAAACAGTCAGGAATAACTGATAAGGTGCTCAAGTGGATAAAGAAGTACCTAAGCAATAGGAAGCAGAGAGTTACAGTAAGGGGTGAGACCTCAGTCTGGCGTAAAGTCACCAGTGGTGTCCCACCGGGCTCTGTACTGGGACCTATTCGGTTTCTGATATACGTAAATGATCTCCCAGAAGGTATAGACCTATTCCTCTCAATGTTTGCTGACGACGCCAAAATTATGAGAAGGATTAAGACAGGAGAACAGCTTGAGGTTTCAAGAAGACCTGGACAAGCTGCAGGAATGGTTGAACAAATGGTTGATAGAGTTTAACCCAAGCAAATGTAATGTAATGAAGATAGGAGTAGTTAGCAGGAAACCAGATACAAGGTACAATTTGGGAGATGACATTCTTCAAGAGGCAGAGAGAGAGAGAGAAAGACCTGGGGAGGTTGATATCACGCCAGACCTGTCAACTAAAGCCCATATCAAGAGGATAACATATGCCAGGTTGGCTATCATAAGAACGGCCTTTAGAAACTTGTGTGAGGAATCTTTCAGAACTTTGTATACCACATGTGTCAGTCCAATCCTGGAGTAAGCAACTCCAGCATGGAGTCCATCCAGTCAAGCATAAGAATAAACTGGAAAAAGTTCATAGGTTTGCCACCAGACTAGTACCCGAACTGAGCTGTCTGAGCTACGAGGAGAGACTACGGAAATTAAACCTCACGTTATTGGAAGACAGAAGTGTTAGAGGGGACATGATTATCACATACAGGATTCTCAGAAGAATTGATAGGGTAGATAAAGACAGACTATTTAACACAAGGAGCATACGCACTAGGGGACACAGGTGGAAATTGAGTGCCCAAATGAGCCATAGAGACGTTAGAAAGTTTTTTCAGTGTCAGAGTAGACAAATGGAATGCATTAGGCAGTGATGTGGTGGAGGCTGACTCCATACACAGCTTCAAATGTAAATATGATAGAGCCCATTAGGCTCAGGAACCTGTATATTATTTGACAGTTGAGAGGCGGGACCAAAGAACCAGAGCACAACTAGGTAAGTTGTACTTGCCAGGAAAGACATCTTCCAGGAAGCAGTCAATGACAGCTGTCTAACTCCCAGGTACCTATTTTCTGCTACGCAACAGAGGCATCAGGGTGAAAGAAACTCTGCCCAATTTGTTTTCTCGCCGGCACCGGGAATCGAACCCGGGCCACGGGATTACAAGTCCCGCTCGCAGTCCACTCAGCTGCCAGCGCCTCTGGTTTTGTGAACATGTTTTTGTACAGTGACTGTGGTGTACGTGTTTATGTATGGTGACTGTGGTGTACATGTACGGTGACTGTGGTGTACGTGTTTATGTATGGTGACTGTGGTGTACATGTACGGTGACTGGTGTACACGTACGGTGACAGTGGTGTACATGTATGGTGACTGTGGTGTACATGTACGGTGACTGTGGTGTACATGTACGGTGACTGTGGTGTACATGTATGGTGACTGTGGTGTACATGTACGGTGACTGTAATGTACACGTACGGTGACTGTGGTGTACATGTATAGTGACTGTGGTGTACATGTATAGTGACTGTGGTGTACATGTACGGTGACTGTGGTGTACATGTACGGTGACTGTGGTGTACATGTATGGTGACTGTGGTGTACATGTATGGTGACTGTGGTGTACATGTACGGTGACTGTGGTGTACATGTACAGTGACTGTGGTGTACATGTACGGTGACTGTGGTGTACATGTACAGTGACTGTGGTGTAAATGTATGGTGACTGTGGTGTACATGTACAGTGACTGTGGTGTACATGTATGGTGACTGTGGTGTACATGTATGGTGACTGTGGTGTACATGTACAGTGACTGTGGTGTACATGTATGGTGACTGTGGTGTACATGTATGGTGACTGTGGTGTACATGTATGGTGACTGTGGTGTACATGTATGGTGACTGTGGTGTACATGTGTGGTGACTGTGGTGTACATGTACAGTGACTGTGGGGTACATGTTTGGTGACTGTGGTGTACATGTACGGTGACTGTGGTGTACATGTATGGTGACTGTGGTGTACATGTATAGTGACTGGTGTACATGTATGGTGACTGTGGTGTACATGTACAGTGACTGTGGTGTACATGTACGGTGATTGTGGTGTACATGTACGGTGACTGTGGTGTACATGTATGGTGACTGTGGTGTACATGTATAGTGAATGTGGTGTACATGTATGGTGACTGTGGTGTACATGTACGGTGACTGTGGTGTACATGTACGGTGACTGTGGTGTACATGTACAGTGACTGTGGTGTACATGTATGGTGACTGTGGTGTACATGTACGGTGACTGTGGTGCACATGTATGGTGACTGTGGTGTACATGTACAGTGACTGTGGTGTACATGTACGGTGACTGTGGTGTACATGTATGGTGACTGTGGTGTACATGTATGGTGACTGTGGTGTACATGTATAGTGACTGTGGTGTACATGTACACTGACTATGGTGTATATGTACAGTGACTATGGTGTACATGTATGGTGACTGTGGTGTACATGTACAGTGACTGTGGTGTACGTGTATGGTGACTGTGGTGTACTTGTACAGTGACTGTGGTGTACATGTATGGTGACTGTGGTGTACATGTACGGTGACTATGGTGTACATGTACGGTGACTGTGGTGTACATGTACGGTGACTGTGGTGTACATGTACGGTGACTGTGGTGTACATGTACGGTGACTATGGTGTACATGTACGGTGACTGTGATGTACATGTACGGTGACTGTGATGTACATGTATGGTGACTGTGGTGTACATGAACAGTGACTGTGGTGTACATGTATGGTGACTGTTATATACATGTATGGTGACTGTGGTGTACATGTATGGTGACTGTGGTGTACATGTATGGTGACTGTGGTGTACATGTATGGTGACTGTGGTGTACATGTATGGTGACTGTGGTGTACATGTATAGTGACTGTGGTGTACATGTATGGTGACTGTGGTGTACATGAACAGTGACTGTGGTGTACATGTATGTTGACTGTGGTGTACATGTATGGTGACTGTGGTGTACATGTACGGTGACTGTGGTGTACATGTACGGTGACTGTGGTGTACATGTATGGTGACTGTGGTGTACATGTATAGTGACTGTGGTGTAAATGTATGGTGACTGTGGTGTACATGTACAGTGTCTGTGGTGTACATGTACGGTGACTGTGGTGTACATGTACAGTGACTGTGGTGTACATGTATGGTGACTGTGGTGTACATGTATAGTGAATGTGGTGTACATGTATGGTGACTGTGGTGTACATGTACGGTGACTGTGGTGTACATGTACGGTGACTGTGGTGTACATGTACAGTGACTGTGGTGTACATGTATGGTGACTGTGGTGTACATGTACGGTGACTGTGGTGCACATGTATGGTGACTGTGGTGTACATGTACAGTGACTGTGGTGTACATGTACAGTGACTGTGGTGTACATGTATGGTGACTGTGGTGTACATGTACAGTGACTGTGGTGTACATGTATGGTGACTGTGGTGTACATGTATGGTGACTGTGGTGTACATGTATGGTGACTGTGGTGTACATGTTTGTGTATGGTGACTGTGGTGTACATGTATGGTGACTGTGGTGTACATGTATGGTGACTGTGGTGTACATGTATAGTGACTGTGGTGTACATGTATAGTGACTGTGGTGTACATGTATGGTGACTGTGGTGTACATGTACAGTGACTGTGGTGTACATGTATGGTGACTGTGGTGTACATGTATGGTGACTGTGTTGTACATGTATGGTGACTGTGGTGTACATGTACGGTGACTGTGGTGTATATGTATGGTGACTGTGGTGTACATGTATAGTGACTGTGGTGTACATGTATGGTGACTGTGGTGTACATGTACAGTGACTGTGGTGTACATGTACGGTGACTGTGGTGTACATGTACAGTGACTGTGGTGTACATGTACAGTGACTGTGGTGTACATGTATGGTGACTGTGGTGTACATGTATGGTGACTGGTGTACATGTACAGTGACTGTGGTGTACATGTACAGTGACTGTGGTGTACATGTATGGTGACTGTGGTGTACATGTACAGTGACTGTGGTGTACATGTATGGTGACTGTGGTGTACATGTATGGTGACTGTGGTGTACATGTACAGTGACTGTGGTGTACATGTATGGTGACTGTGGTGTACATGTATGGTGACTGTGGTGTACATGTATGGTGACTGTGGTGTACATGTATGGTGACTGTGGTGTACATGTATGGTGACTGTGGTGTACATGTATGGTGACTGTGGTGTACATGTATGGTGACTGTGGTGTACATGTATGGTGACTGTGGTGTACATGTATGGTGACTGTGGTGTACATGTATAGTGACTGTGGTGTACATGTATGGTGACTGTGGTGTACATGTACAGTGACTGTGGTGTACATGTATGGTGACTGTGGTGTACATGTATGGTGACTGTGGTGTACATGTACGGTGACTGTGGTGTACTGTATGGTGACTGTGGTGTACATGTATGGTGACTGTGGTGTACATGTATAGTGACTGGTGTACATGTATGGTGACTGTGGTGTACATGTACAGTGACTGTGGTGTACATGTACGGTGACTGTGGTGTACATGTACGGTGACTGTGGTGTACATGTATGGTGACTGTGGTGTACATGTATAGTGACTGTGGTGTACATGTATGGTGACTGTGGTGTACATGTATGGTGACTGTGGTGTACATGTACGGTGACTGTGGTGTACATGTACAGTGACTGTGGTGTACATGTATGGTGACTGTGGTGTACATGTACGGTGACTGTGGTGTACATGTATGGTGACTGTGGTGTACATGTATGGTGACTGTGCTGTACATGTACGGTGACTGTGGTGTACATGTATGGTGACTGTGGTGTACATGTATGGTGACTGTGGTGTACATGTATAGTGACTGTGGTGTACATGTACACTGACTGTGGTGTACATGTACAGTGACTGTGGTGTACATGTATGGTGACTGTGGTGTACATGTACAGTGACTGTGGTGTACATGTATGGTGACTGTGGTGTACTTGTACAGTGACTGTGGTGTACATGTATGGTGACTGTGGTGTACATGTACGGTGACTGTGGTGTACATGTACAGTGACTGTGGTGTACATGTACGGTGACTGTGGTGTACATGTACGGTGACTGTGGTGTACATGTACGGTGACTGTGGTGTACATGTATGGTGACTGTGGTGTACATGTACGGTGACTGTGGTGTACATGTATGGTGACTGTGGTGTACATGTACAGTGACTGTGGTGTACATGTACGGTGACTGTGGTGTACATGTATGGTGACTGTGGTGTACATGTATGGTGACTGTGGTGTACATGTATAGTGACTGTGGTGTACATGTACAGTGACTGTGGTGTATATGTACAGTGACTGTGGTGTACATGTATGGTGACTGTGGTGTACATGTATGGTGACTGTGGTGTACATGTATGGTGACTGTGGTGTACATGTACGGTGACTGTGGTGTACATGTATGGTGACTGTGGTGTACATGTATGGTGACTGTGGTGTACATGTATAGTGACTGGTGTACATGTATGGTGACTGTGGTGTACATGTACAGTGACTGTGGTGTACATGTACGGTGACTGTGGTGTACATGTACGGTGACTGTGGTGTACATGTATGGTGACTGTGGTGTACATGTATAGTGACTGTGGTGTACATGTATGGTGACTGTGGTGTACATGTACGGTGACTGTGGTGTACATGTATGGTGACTGTGGTGTACATGTACGGTGACTGTGGTGTACATGTACAGTGACTGTGGTGTACATGTATGGTGACTGTGGTGTACATGTACGGTGACTGTGGTGTACATGTATGGTGACTGTGGTGTACATGTATGGTGACTGTGGTGTACATGTATGGTGACTGTGGTGTACATGTATGGTGACTGTGGTGTACATGTATGGTGACTGTGGTGTACATGTATAGTGACTGTGGTGTACATGTACACTGACTGTGGTGTACATGTACAGTGACTGTGGTGTACATGTATGGTGACTGTGGTGTACATGTACAGTGACTGTGGTGTACATGTATGGTGACTGTGGTGTACATGTACAGTGACTGTGGTGTACATGTATGGTGACTGTGGTGTACATGTACGGTGACTGTGGTGTACATGTACAGTGACTGTGGTGTACATGTACGGTGACTGTGGTGTACATGTACGGTGACTGTGGTGTACATGTACGGTGACTGTGGTGTACATGTATGGTGACTGTGGTGTACATGTACGGTGACTGTGGTGTACATGTATGGTGACTGTGGTGTACATGTACAGTGACTGTGGTGTACATGTACGGTGACTGTGGTGTACATGTATGGTGACTGTGGTGTACATGTATGGTGACTGTGGTGTACATGTATGGTGACTGTGGTGTACATGTACGGTGACTGTGGTGTACATGTACAGTGACTGTGGTGTACATGTATGGTGACTGTGGTGTACATGTACAGTGACTGTGGTGTACATGTATGGTGACTGTGGTGTACATGTACAGTGACTGTGGTGTACATGTATGGTGACTGTGGTGTACATGTACGGTGACTGTGGTGTACATGTACGGTGACTGTGGTGTACATGTACGGTGACTGTGGTGTACATGTATGGTGACTGTGGTGTACATGTACGGTGACTGTGGTGTACATGTATGGTGACTGTGGTGTACATGTACGGTGACTGTGGTGTACATGTATGGTGACTGTGGTGTACATGTATAGTGACTGTGGTGTACATGTATGGTGACTGTGGTGTACATGTACAGTGACTGTGGTGTACATGTATGGTGACTGTGGTGTACATGTATGGTGACTGTGGTGTACATGTATGGTGACTGTGGTGTACATGTATGGTGACTGTGGTGTACATGTACAGTGACTGTGGTGTACATGTACAGTGACTGTGGTGTACATGTATGGTGACTGTGGTGTACATGTATGGTGACTGTGGTGTACATGTATGGTGACTGTGGTGTACATGTATGGTGACTGTGGTGTACATGTATGGTGACTGTGGTGTACATGTATGGTGACTGTGGTGTACATGTATGGTGACTGTGGTGTACATGTACAGTGACTGTGGTGTACATGTACAGTGACTGTGGTGTACATGTATGGTGACTGTGGTGTACATGTACAGTGACTGTGGTGTACATGTATGGTGACTGTGGTGTACATGTATGGTGACTGTGGTGTACATGTATGGTGACTGTGGTGTACATGTATGGTGACTGTGGTGTACATGTATGGTGACTGTGGTGTACATGTATGGTGACTGTGGTGTACATGTACAGTGACTGTGGTGTACATGTACGGTGACTGTGGTGTACATGTATGGTGACTGTGGTGTACATGTATGGTGACTGTGGTGTACATGTATGGTGACTGTGGTGTACATGTATGGTGACTGTGGTGTACATGTATGGTGACTGTGGTGTACATGTATGGTGACTGTGGTGTACATGTATAGTGACTGTGGTGTACATGTATGGTGACTGTGGTGTACATGTATAGTGACTGTGGTGTACATGTATGGTGACTGTGGTGTACATGAACAGTGACTGTGGTGTACATGTATGGTGACTGTGGTGTACATGTATGGTGACTGTGGTGTACATGTACGGTGACTGTGGTGTACATGTACGGTGACTGTGGTGTACATGTACAGTGACTGTGGTGTACATGTATAGTGACTGGTGTACATGTATGGTGACTGTGGTGTACATGTACAGTGACTGTGTGTACATGTACGGTGACTGTGGTGTACATGTACGGTGACTGTGGTGTACATGTATGGTGACTGTGGTGTACATGTATAGTGAATGTGGTGTACATGTATGGTGACTGTGGTGTACATGTACGGTGACTGTGGTGTACATGTACGGTGACTGTGGTGTACATGTACAGTGACTGTGGTGTACATGTATGGTGACTGGTGTACGTGTACGGTGACTGTGGTGCACATGTATGGTGACTGTGGTGTACATGTACAGTGACTGTGGTGTACATGTACGGTGACTGTGGTGTACATGTATGGTGACTGTGGTGTACATGTATGGTGACTGTGGTGTACATGTATGGTGACTGTGGTGTACATGTATAGTGACTGTGGTGTACATGTACACTGACTGTGGTGTATATGTACAGTGACTATGGTGTACATGTATGGTGACTGTGGTGTACATGTACAGTGACTGTGGTGTACGTGTATGGTGACTGTGGTGTACATGTACAGTGACTGTGGTGTACATGTATGGTGACTGTGGTGTACATGTACGGTGACTGTGGTGTACATGTACGGTGACAGTGGTGTACATGTACGGTGACTGTGGTGTACATGTATGGTGACTATGGTGTACATGTACGGTGACTGTGATGTACATGTATGGTGACTGTGATGTACATGCATAGTGACTGTGATGTACATGTATGGTGACTGTGGTGTACATGTACAGTGACTGTGGTGTACATGTATGGTGACTGTGATGTACATGTATGGTGACTGTGGTGTACATGTATGGTGACTGTGATGTACATGTATGGTGACTGTGGTGTACATGTACAGTGACTGTGGTGTACATGTACAGTGACTGTGATGTACATGTATGGTGACTGTGGTGTCCAT
>WNGS01169288.1:0-21477 GCA_020271785.1 Procambarus virginalis
CTTCTCCCGCTACTGCTCCTGCACTCACATCTACGGTGTGTTGGCAGCTCGTGCTCCTGGCTGCTCCTTCCTCCTCTCTCGCTGCTGCAAGTTTCTCCTCCTTCCTCACTGGCCCAGACGGGTGTGTAGCACCGTCAAGAGGCGTCCTTCCTCTCCCGTTGACCCAGTTATATGGCACAGTTAATAGGCTTCCTTACTCCCCTCTTGACCGAGTCACACAATACTTTTGACTAACTGTGACCTTCATGACTAAACATAACGTATATCTTCACTTGTGACTGTTCGCAACACGCGGCCAGACCATATATGTTCGTCACGCGGCCAGACCATACATGTTCGTCACGCGGCCAGACCATACATGCTCGTCACGCGGCCAGACCACACATGTTCGTCACGTGGCCAGACCATACATGTTCGTCACGCGGCCAGACCATACATGTTCGTCACGCGGCCAGACCATACATGTTCGTCACGCGGCCAGACCATACATGTTCGTCACGCGGCCAGACCATACATGTTCGTCACGCGGCCAGACCATACATGTTCGTCACGCGGCCAGACCATACATGTTCGTCACGCGGCCAGACCATACATGTTCGTCACGCGGCCAGACCATACATGTTCGTCACAGCTCTAACTCATGAAATGTAATATTTGATGCTTCTTGTGCATATCTTCCCCCTGAGTGCCAACAACGGTCCCTATGACTTCAGTTCATCGTCAATAGAATTACCTTTCCTTGTCACTATCTAATTAAGGCTCTGCTCGCCTTCTCAGCTGATCTTGTCCTCATCTTAAGATAATAAAAAATCGACGTTTAGATATTTCCTTTATGGTATGTCTTGTCTTTATCAGTAAATTATGTACCTTGATTGAGCCTGTGACCCTGAGCAGAAAATTGACCCCTATAATATCCATTAACAGTGTCCTTGATCACGGCCTTTGGGCCTAACCATACCCCTAGGGACCGTAAGCATGAAAATTAGGATATCTACTCTGAACTAATGCTTAAAAAAAAGTGAACGCTTTACCTAAACAGGAAAGTTTGATGAAAAGCACGAACCTCAGTGTTTACAATGAACTGTTTCGTTACCTGGTGATCCAGTTAGTCTCCCTGTCACTCTCTGTGTGCTGGCCACCGCAGCTTCTGAACCACGGACTCCGAGACTTCCACAACAACCCATTCTGATGCCATATAAAAACCTACCCCGCCTCGCTCTTAACATACAAAATCAGACGTAAGATGAACGTGAGAAATCCCACGTTACGACTCAAGTTTCTAAACACTGACTGACTCACTCCCAATCCTCCCCCTCGCCCCGTGTTCGTCTCTTTTTTTTTTCTTCCTTCCAAATTTGTTTCCCCCTCTACGGGCTCTTGGCACGTGAAGCGTATTGCGCACCACCGACGGTTCGGCTCCCCCTCCACAGGTGTGCCGGGTGGTGGCGCCAGGGGGAGTAAGGCCGGGAAAGGTGCAGGTGGTGGCGTGGGCCGCTACGGGTACGGCGGCGTCAGCAATGCTGCCTCGTATGAGGTAACTTGGGAAGGTAAGGAGAAGTGGGAGGTACCTATAGTGTACCTCAGGGTCAGGCGTGGGAGGTACCTCCAGCGTACCTTAGGGTCAGGCGTGGGAGGTACCTCCAGCGTACCTTAGGGACAGGCGTGGGAGGTACCTCCAGCATACCTTAGGGTCAGGCGTGGGAGGTACCTCCAGCGTACCTTAGGGTCAGGCGTGGGAGGTACCTCCAGCGTACCTTAGGGTCAGGCGTGGGAACCTGTTAAGATGTGGGTAGGGGGACATGCTTAGGGCCTCTATGTGAGGTGTGAGAATGTAGGGGAGATGTACTCGGAAGGATTGGGGCTTCTAGGTGAGGTTTGGAAAGGTAGGTGTTGGAGGCATGCTTAGGGCCTCCTGGTGAGGCGTGGGAGGATAGCGGGGTGGGATAGCAAGCCTGGGCTTTCAACGGACGGTGGTGGAAGGAAAGGATGAGTGAGAGACATTGCAAGAATGTCTAGGTGAGGTGTCGGGTTAGAAAGAGCTGTGGAATGGAAGGTAGCAGAGTGTATTTAAGGTATGGGAGGGGTAACTAGGAGCAATGTGAGTGTCTAGGTAAAGTGTGTTGACCGTCTCTCTATTTGGATAATAATTTAAATAATAGATAGTCGATGTGCTCCAACTAGATAAATTAATTACATGCAAATTTGATGTAATATAAAGCTTTAAAGAATTAGGGATAACAATTCGTTAACTATATTTTTGCAATTTTTATATTAGAATATAATTATCTTTTTGTACTAAAGACTGTATGGAAACGACAGGTTTTCAGAAAAATATTATTTGCTGAAATTTTTGTGAGATTAGAGGCGGGAGTCTAGATCCTTGGGTGGGAGTCGTTAAGGAACTGACAGATAATTAATCAGAACAGGCTAGTGTATGGTTAAATACAGTGTAGGAGAGGAAGACGAGGATAAATAGGCCATAATAGAGTAAGATCAGATAAAAAGGGATTAGGTATTGCTGATTCTCCAGTAGAATTATTGTGGCGCAGACTCACCAGCATTCTTGAACACAAACCTTCGCTGTTACCAATGTTTATATAATATGAAGCACACATCACATCCTGAGAGAGTGCTTGAGAGCCGTGAGGGAAGGTGACGCGCCGGCTGACCTAACACATGTTGTCTTTCCCCCAGACATCGTCCTAGCCATGGAGTTGTCAGCCATGTGCTTCGGGGCGCTGCTGGCGCTTTGCATCGTCGCCTGCTGCGCCTATAAAATCTGCGGCCCGGCTGAGGAGGAAGACTGGGGCTCCCGCTACTCCGTGCTGAAGCCTACGCCTCCCCGCCTCCCACCGGAGCTGCTGCGGGAGATTTACACTCTGCCTGCTGCTGCTTCTTCCGTCTCTCGCGCGACGACTAAGGCCGTGGTCACGGCTCCGACGACGGCCCAGCGGCAGGCGGTGAAGACAGCAGCGACGCCCACCGTGCGATTGGGAGGCATGCCACGAGAGACATCGGTGAAGAGGACGCCAGCGACGCACGGGGCTAGATTGGCTAGTTACGGCCAGCTCCCGAATGGACGGCCAGGAGAACCGTTAATGGATGACATCATCCCAGCAGCGCCGCCCCGGCCTCCCGCGCCTCACAGGATGCCGGCCAGGAGGCCTCCTCGGCTGCTGAACCTTGGGGCTATAACTGAGGTCCGGTCGAGACTACTGGCACTCTCCTCGCTGGCCTCGACACGGGCGGCGAGGCAGCAGGCCGGCCTTGCCGCAGCCAACAGACTGGCGGAGTACAACCAAACCAGTTCCACTCTCGATCTGGCTCGCGCAGCCGCCGTCGCCATTCCCAGCGTCAATTACACTCACAGGTCGCTCTCGGACCCTCACACAGCCGTCGTCTAGCGCCTCATATTTCCTTCCTCACAACACACATTCCTGGTAGTTTAGTAGTGAGAGCGAATGTATTTAACCCTTTCTTAAACTGTGCGAGGCTCAGCCGACATGGCTGCCTGCTCAATCTGGGGTGCTTGGTTGACAGTCCACCAGGGACACACACGCACACACACGCACACACATACACCCACACACTCACCGACCAAAGAGTCAGAGCTCAACCCCCGCAAGCACAATTTAGGTGAGTACACACCTCGGATTGAACAGTTCAAGTCCGTACCTTGACGATGATGTGCTTCGAAGGCTTTTTACATTGCTGCTGAGGCCATTTGTAATCCTGAAGTGATCTCTATGACCTGAAACAGTTAAACGATAACTAGAAACTAACCACTTTGTCTCAGACTGGCTACTATACCCCCCCCCCCCCCAACCGTTGGAGTGACATAATCTTCTTTGAAATATGTGTATTAATTTTCAAGTTTATATATAAAAGTACCTAAATATTTTGGTTATATCTGGTTGTAAACACAGTGTATAGAAGTGCATGTCGGACATAAAAACTTTCTATACGTGTCGACCTTACTTAAAAGGAAGAATTTAGCAAATTATAGTTTATATGGCTTCCGCCAATACCTTTTTTATTCCGTCATAACATTTTTAAATTTGAAATAATATTATAGAAGTTGGGGAAAGTAAAGGGCGAACAAATTGTTTACCAGAATATCTGGAATTCCTGAGAGAAGAGCAAAAATAATCTCTGGCAATATTGTGATGATTTGGACAACAACAATAGTTGGGAAATAACTGATATATTTCGGAGTTTTTCTTGTTTTATGGGGAAGGGGGAGGGAAGGTGAATTCCTGTCCAGGTGGAAGGAGCTATTAAGTCTTAAAAGACTCCTTGTGACCTGAATACCGGACTATTTAGGACCTGTATTTCAAACTATTTAGGACCTGTATAACCAACTACTTAGAACCTGTATACTGGACTATTTATAACGGGATTATTTAGGACCTGTATACTAGACTATTTAGGACTTGAATACCGAACTATTTAAGACCTGAATACCGGACTGCTTGATACCTGAGAAATGAAGTGCTGTGGCCACCAACAAATCTTTTGAAATCTTTTTCCTGTAATTCCAATACATGAAGGGATACTTAAAGGGAGAATATTAGTGATAGTCTAGCGGATATGTGACTAAATTGTATGCTTTTTGCTGCAAACTTTATATTTTGGAGAACTATATTTGTTTAAGACATATAACATATGGATATGAAGATGTTTACGAAGAAAAATGTAAATGTATATATATATATATATATATATATATATATATATATAATATATTATTAAATGTAAATGTATATATATATATATATATATATATATATATATATATATATATATATATATATATATTTAAAAAAAATATATATATTAGTATATTAGTATATTTGGTAGCAGTCTTCCCTGTAGACATATATTATTAAATATGACCGAAAAAGTGAGATTAATAATTCTAACACGAATTTTCTCAATATTTCTTATGTTTCTTTTCACTGTTGATGGTAATTGAAAAATCAATTCTCCAAAATTCATTTTTATTTCTAGTCTGACGCGACACTTGAACGCGTTTCGTAATACCTTATTACATTTTCAAAGACTTTTAGTTAACACACACCAACTATAACCTGCAAACACTAAACAGAGTTCTTACTTATGCTATGATTTAAACAGCTTTCATTTTATACCCACATTTTGGGTGAGGTGATATGTTACAACAGTTTTTGGATGAGGTGACCAAAACTTTCACACAGGACAGAACACGAAACATGGGTATTAATTGGGTAAATTGAAGGTAAGAATGGAAGTAACTGCAGAGGGTCTATTGGCCCATATTTCTTGATGCTTTTATATGGAGCGGAGTCTTGAATGGGTAGAATATAATTGTGCATTAATTGGCTGTTGATTGTTGGTGTTGACTTCTTAACGTGTAGTGCCTCACAGATATCAAGCCGCCTGCTATCACTGTATCTATCGATGATTTCCGTGTTTTTTGTTAAGACTTCTCTGGTGATGGTCTGGTTGGAAAGAGATTATATGTTCCTTGATAGAGCCCTGTTGCTTATGCATCGTTAATCGCCTGGAAAGAGATGTTGTTGTCTTGCCTATATACTGAGTGCTTTGAGGCTTACGTCCCCAAGTGGGCATTTGAGGCATAAACGACGTCTGGTCTCTTTTATAGCGTTCTGCTTTGTGTCTGGAGAGTTTCTCATGAGTAGGTTGGCAGTTTTTTTTGTTTTATAGTAAATCGTCAGTTGTATCTTCTGATTTTTGTCTGTAGGGATAACGTTTCTATTAACATATCTTTCAGGACCCTTTCCTCCGTTTTATGAGCTGTGGAAAAGAAGTTCCTGTAAAATAGTCTAATAGGGGGTATAGGTGTTGTGTTAGTTGTCTCTTCAGAGGTTGCATNGTTTACACATAACATACATCATGTTTTTTATTCGTTTTGGGTGAGGCGATATGAACAAATGTACACCAGGGGCCATACTCACACAGCACCAGGGACCATACTCACACAGCACCAGGGACCATACTCACACAGCACCAGGGACCATACTCACACAACACCAGGGACCATACTCTCACAACACCAGGGACCATACTCACACAACACCAGGGACCATACTCACACAACACCAGGGACCATACTCACACAACACTAGGGACCATACTCTCACAACACCAGGGACCATACTCTCACAACACCAGGGACCATACTCTCACAACACCAGGGACCATACTCTCACAACACCAGGGACCATACTCTCACAACACCAGGGACCATACTCACACAGCACCAGGGACCATACTCACAACACACCAGGGACCATACTCTCACAACACCAGGGACCATACTACACACAACACCAGGGACCATACTCACACAACACTAGGGACCATACTCTCACAACACCAGGGACCATACTCTCACAACACAGGGACCATACTCACACAACACCAGGGACATACTCAACAACACTAGGGACCATACTCTCACAACACCAGGGACCATACTCACACAACACTAGGGACCATACTCTCACAACACCAGGGACCATACTCTCACAACACCAGGGACCATACTCTCACAACACCACCACCATACTCTCACAACACCAGGGACCATACTCACACAACACCAGGGACCATACACAACACCAGGGCATACTCTCACAACACCAGGGACCATACTCACACAACACCAGGGACCATACTCTCACAACACCAGGGACCATACTCACAAAACCAGGACCATACTCACACAACACCAGGGACCATACTCACACAACACTAGGGACCATACTCACACAACACCAGGGACCATACTCACACAACACCAGGGACCATACTCTCACAACACCAGGGACCATACTCACACAACACCAGGGACCATACTCACACACACTAGGGACCATACTCTCACAAACAGGGACCATACTCACACAACACTAGGGACCATACTCTCACAACACCAGGGACTATGCACCTCCTTAAAGACCAGGATATTATTCAGGTCATAAAACAGTGTATTATTTGAAATACTACAATAAAAAATGTTTAGAAATGATCACTAAATTATTATTTAAAAATATTCAAACTCAGCCGAAGAACGTAAACTTCGTCTTAAAAAGTTTTGAATACGAGACCCACTTAAACTTTCATGATTTTCAATCAATTTGTAAACTAGGATTCGAGGTTTAAAGTTACTTAGCAACGAGAAATATTGGAATGAAAATTGGCGGAGAAAATGCAACACAAGCTTGGATAAATTTTCTTATCTAACAGACTCTTAAATTGCAAAAGCAAAAATATTTCCACTGTTGAAGATTTAATATAAACCCTAAACACGGAGGAAGATTTTTATAGATATATATCAGATGAACACCATATTCCACAACACAAAGTCTAAGGTTTAAGCTTCGTATATAGAAATTGCTTCATATATTACTTCTATATAATCAACAATAATGATCTGAGTTATAACTGCAGCGATTTGTCAAATTATTATCTGTACGGAAGCCTATTGGAACATTCTGAGAAAATGTCCCTGTTATTCATTCCATGATGTAATACAAGGCATTAATTCACACAAACACATACAAACTTACAAACACACATTCTCATATACACACACACACGCTCACGCCAGGACTCCATTCACAGTTCAAATGTATATATGATAGAGCCCAATAGGCTCAGGAATTGTACACCAGTTGATTGACAGTTGAGAGGCGGGATCAAAGAGCCAGAGCTCACCCCCGCAAGCACAACTAGGTGAGTACAACTAGGTGAGTACGCACACTCACTCACTCACACACCACACACACACACACACACACACACACACACACACCACACACACACACACACACACACACACACACACACACACACACACACACACACACACACACACACACACACACACACACACACACACACACAGCACAGCACAGAAAAGAAAGGGGAGACAAGATACCTACCTACAAAATTCTCAAGGGAATTGACAGGGTGAAACCAAGACAAATCTTTAGCACGGTTGGAGCACGAAGAAGGGAACACAGGTGGAAAGTTAATATCCAAATGAACCACAGAGACTCTATAAAGATTTTTTTCATTGCCAGAGTAGTTAACAAATGGAATGCATTAGGATGTGATGTGGTGGCGGCTGACTCCATACACAGTTTCAAATGTAGATTTGATAGAGCCTAGTAGGCTCAGGAATCTGTACACCAGTAGAGAGGCAGGACCAAAGCGCTAGAGCTCAATCCCCGCAAGCACAACTAGGTGAGTACACACACACACACACACACAAATTATACAAACACAACCAACACACACACACACACACATTGTGAGAGCATGGCCCCTGGTGTTGTGAGAGAAATATGGAAGACAGCTAATGTGGTCCCAATATACAAAAGGGTGACAGACAAGAGGCACTGAACTACAGGCCAGTGTCCTTAACTTGTATACCATGCAAGGTGATGGAGAAGATTGTGAGAAAAATACCTAATAACACATCTGGAGAGAAGGCACTTCGTGACAACCCATCAACATGGGTTCAGGGAGGATAAATCTTGCCTCGCTGGCTTAATAGAATTCTACGATCAGGTGACAAAGATTAAGCAAGAAAGAGAAGGATGGGGGGAACTGTATTTCTTGGACTGTCGGAAAGCCTTTGACACAGTATCCTATAAGAAGTTGGTGCATAATTTGAGAAACAGACAAGAGTGGTAGGGTGCTCCAGTGGATAAGGAAGTACCTAAGCAATAGGAAGCAGAGAGTTACAGTGAAGGGTGAGACCTCAGATTGACGAAGTCATTAGTGAAGTTCCACAGGGCTCTGTACTCGGACCTGTCATGTTTCTGATATACGTAAATGATCTCCCAGAGGGTATAGACTCATTCCTCTCAATGTTTGCTGACGACGCCAAAATTATGAGAAGGATTAAGACAGAGGAGGACAGCTTGAGGCTCCAAGAAGACCTGGACAAACTGACGGAATGATCCAACAAATGATTGTTAGAGCAAATGTAAGGTAATGAAGACAGGTGTAGGGAGCAGGAGACCAGATACAATGTATCATTTGGGGGATAAAATTCTTCAAGTATCAAAGAGAGAGAGAGACACCTGGAGTTGATATTACGCCAGACCTGTCCCCTGAAGCCCATACAAAGAGGATAACATCAGCGGCATATGACAGGTTGGCCAACATAATAACGGCCTTTAGAAACTTGTGTAAGGAATCATTCAAAACTTTGTATATCACATATGTCGGACCAATCCTGGAGTATGCGGCTCCAGCATGGAGTCCATATCTAGTCAAGCATAATGCTAAACTGGAAAAGGTTCAAAGGTTTGTCACCAGACTAGTACCCGAACTGAGGGTTATGAGCTACGAGGAGAAACTATATGAATTAAACCTCACATCGCTGGAAGACAGAAGAGTTAGGGGGGACATGATCATCACATGCAAAATTCTCAAATAAATTGGTATGTTAGATAAAGACAGACTATTTAACACAATGGGCACACGCACTAGGGTACACAGGTGGAAGTTGAGTGCCTAAATGAGCCATGGAGACATTAGAATTTTGTTTTTAACGTCAAAGTAGTTGACAAATGGAATGTATTAGGAAGTGATGTGGTGAAGGCTGACTCCATACACAGTTTCAAGTGTAGATATGATAGAGCCCAGTAGGCTCAGGAATCTGTACATCAATTGATTGACAGTTGAGAGGCGGGACCAAAGAGCCAGAGCTCAACCCCCGCAAGCACAACTATGTGAGGACAACTAGGCGAGTATACACACATACATGAATACAGACGCGCGTACACACATACACACACACACACACACACACAATACACCATGGGTATTGAAAGAGTGTGCAGGAGCACTTTGTTTGCCACTCTCCATAGTGTATAGTAGGTCACTGGAAACGGGAGATCTATCAGAAATATGGAAGACTGCTAATGTAGTACCAATATACGAAAAGGGTGACAGACAAGAGGCACTGAACTACAGGCCAGTGTCCTTAACTTGTATACCATGCAAGGTGATGGAGAAGATTGTGAGAAAAAAACCTAGTAACACATCTGGAGAGAAGAGACTTCGTGACAACCCATCAACATGGGTTCAGGGAGGGTGAATCTTGCCTTACAGGCTTGATAGAATTCTACGATCGGGTGACAAAGATTAAGCAAGAAAGAGAAGGATGGGCGGACTGCATTTTTTGAACTGTCGGAAAGCCTTTGACACAGTACCCTATAAAAGATTGATGCATAAGCTGGAGAAACAGGCAGGAGTAACTGGTAGGGCGCTCCAGTGGATAAGGGAGTAACTAAGCAATAGAAAGCAGAGAGTTACAGTGAGGGGTGAGACCTCAGAATGGCGTGAAGTCACCAGTGGAGTCCCACATGGCTCTGTACTCGGACCTATCCTGTTTATGATATATGTAAATGATCTCCCAGAGGGTATAGACTCATTCCTCTCAATGTTTGCTGACGACGCCAAAATTATGAGAAGGATTAAGTCAGAGGAGAACAGCCTGAGGCTTCAAGAAGACCTGGACAAGCTGCAGGAATGGTCGAACAAATGGTTGTTAGAGTTTAACCCAAGCAAATGTAATGTAATGAAGATAGATGTAGGGAGCAGGAGACCAGATAAAAGGTATCATTTGGGAGATGAAATGCTTCAAGAGTCAGGAAGAGAGAAAGACCTGGGGGTTTATATCACGCCAGATCTGTCCCCTGTAGCTCATATTAGGTGGATAACATCAGCGGCATATGCCAGGTTGGCTAACATAAGAACGGCCTTTAGAAACTTGTGTAAGGAATCTTTCAGAACATTATACCACATATGTCAGACCAATCCTGGAGTATGCGGCTCCAGCATGGAGTCCATATCAAGTCAAGCATAAGAATAAGCTGGAAAAGGTTCAAAGGTTTGCCACTAGACTAGTACCCGAACTGAGGGGTATGAGCTACGAGGAGAGACTACGGGAATTAAACCTCACGTCACTGGGAGACAGAAGAGTTAGAGGGGACATGATTACCACACATACAAGATTCTCAGAGGAATTGATAGGGTATATAAAGACAGACTTTTTAACATAAGAGGCACACGCACTAGGGGACACAGGTGGAAATTGAGTGCCCAAATGAGCCATGGAGACGTTAGAAAGAATTTTTTCAGTGTCAAAGTAATAGAGAAATGGAAGGCATTAGGAAGTGATGTGGTGGAGGCTGACTCCATACACAGTTTCAAGTGTAGATATGATAGAGCTCAGTAGGCTCAGGAACCTGTACATTAGTTGAGTGACCGTTGAGAGGCGGGACTAAAGAGCCAGAGCTCAACCCCCCAAGCACAATTAGGTAAGTTCAGTTAGGTAAGTACACACACACACACACACACACACATACACACACACACACACACACACACACACACACACACAACACACACACACACAACACACACACACACACACACACACACACACACACACACACACACACACACACACACACACACACCTGGGCCTGGTGGATAGCGCGCATGACTCGTAATTCTGTGGCGCGGGTTCGATTCCCGCACCAAGCAGAAACAACTGGGCAAAGTTCCTTTCACCCTGAATGCCCCTGTTACTTAGCAGTAAATAGGTACCTGGGAGTTAGTCAGCTGTCACGGGCTGCTTCCTCGGGTGTGTGTGTGGTGTGGGGGGGAAAAAAAGTAGTTAGTAAACAGTTGATTGACAGTTGAGAGGCGGGCCGAAAGAGCAAAGCTCAAACCCCGCAAACACACACATGCATTCAGACACAGTGCTTGGACCAAAGGACCAAAGCTCACCCCCCCCCCCCCGCAAGCACAACTAGTGAGTACAGTACACAAACAACACAAGAATACCGTGATTTTTAGAAATTGTTTGTCGTTACGTTAGGTGAATAGGGGGGGGGGGGTGTAACTAACGGACCCAGGGGGAGATTGTAATACAATGACAATATACACGAATATTTTGTTCAGTAATAACCATAATAAGGGTTACATAATTACGTGAATTCAAACGTGTAGAAGAGCGTTGACTTGGGGAATTGGCAGTGGAGGGAAGTAGCGTATATCAGCTCCTTCATTGGGCCAGTGAAATACCACGTATGTCCGTGATTATAACCTACAGCCTCTGATTGTAAAGGTCATTGGTAGATAACGCGAGACAGATGAGTGAAAATGAACGATTACAAGTCTGGAAAATACAGTAACAGGAAAAAAAATCCCTATGATAGAGAATGTCTGTTTGCCTGGCCACGGTAGGAGCCAGACACTCGGGCAAGCCTCACGCAAACCCCCTTCTCAACCCCCTTCTCAACCCCCTTCTCTCTCATAAAGGCAATATACACAAATACAGATGGAACTGCATACAAATCAACTGAACTTTAGGAAAAATCACCCGAAAAAAATATATGTATTTGTGTTCACTTAGGCGGCAGTGTCAAGTGTTATAGCTCATGCAGTGTTGTTATAACTCATGCAATGTTACTTGGCAATCTTCTTGAGAATGGTCCAGGACGGACCGAAACGTCGTCGTCCCTTCACTTTCTAGTGTGTGTCCTTATATTATAAGGACTAAAGTTTTGAGGAGATTATATCACCAGGCTAGTTAGTGATAACACGCAGGGCTCGGTACTCAGAGCTATCCTGTTTTTGATGCATGTAAGTGATATTCCAGAGGAAATACTCATTTCTCTTTTGCTGATGTTTGCTGAAGAAGCAAACAGAGATGGATGATCTCCTTCATGGAAGATCTCCACCACGACAGATCTCCTTCATGGAAGATCTCCACCACGACAGATCTCCTTCATGGAAGATCTCCACCACGACAGATCTCCTTCATGGAAGATCTCCACCACGACAGATCTCCTTCATAGAAGATCTCCACCACGACAGATCTCCTTCATGGAAGATCTCCACCACGACAGATCTCCTTCATGGAAGATCTCCACCACGACAGATCTCCTTCATAGAAGATCTCCACCACGACAGATCTCCTTCATAGAAGATCTCCACCACGACAGATCTCCTTCATAGAAGATCTCCACCACGACAGATCTCCTTCATAGAAGATCTCCACCACGACAGATCTTCATGGAAGATCTCCACTATGACAGATCTCTTTTGTGGAAGATCTCTACCACATAAGAACATAAGAATAAAGGTAACTGCAGAAGGCCCATTGAACCATACGAGGCAGCTCCTACTTATAACCATCCAATCCCACTCATATATATGTCTAACCCACGTTTGAAACTATCGAGGGACCCCACCTCCTCCACGCTACGCGGGAATTAGTTCCACAAATCAACAACACTGTTACCGAAGCAGTATTTTCTCAGGAATTTCCTAAATCTAAACGTATCCAATTTATGAACAAATCCACAAGGGCCGTAACAAGGGTTCGAACCTACGTCCGAGAGGATCCTAGACGGTGCCTTAATCGACTGAGCTACGACATGGAACTGCATACAAATCAACTGAACTGTATCAAAAGCTTTGCAAAGCTTAAGGCAGCGTCTGGGATCCTCTCAGATTTAGGTTCGAACCCTCGTCACGGCCCTTGTGGATTTGTTCATTTGATGCACCACGCTATTGTGCTTTCTGTGTGTATCCAATTTATACCCACTGTTTCGGGTTCTGTCTTGTGTTGATACTTTTAGTACCCTATTACTATCCCCTTTGCTATGCCCATTCATCCATAAGAACATAAGAACATACGAATAAAGGTAACTGCAGAGAGCCTATTGGCCCATACAAGCAGCTCCTATTTATAACCATCCAATCCCTCTCATAAACATGTCCAACCCACGTTTAAAACAATCAAGGGACCCCACCTGAACGATGCTATGTGGTAATTGGTTCCACAGATCAACAACCCTGTTACCGAACCAGTATTTACCCATGTCTTTCCTAAATCTAAACTTACCTAATTTATACCCATTGTTTCGTGTTCTGTCTTATGTTGATACTTTTCGTACCCTAATAATATCCCCTTTGTTATGCCCATTCATCAACTTGTAAACCTCTATCATGTCATACTTAGTTTTTCACCTTTCTAGAGCATGTAATTTTAGCTTTGTCAATCTTTCTTCATATGACAGGTTTCTAATTTGAGGGATTACCATTGTCATCCTACGCTGGATGCGTTCTAGTGAATTTCTATTCATTCTACAAAATATCGACCAAAACTGAACTGCATAATCTAAATGGGGCCTAACAAGAGGCCCCATTAGTTAAAATTTAGTTAAAATACAGTTGAAAACAACACCAGGTGTCTTGTTACTAACGCTTCGATAAATAAATCCCAGTGTCCTATTTGCTTTATTACAAACATTTATGCATTGATATTTTGGTTTTAAATTCTTACTAATCATAACTCCCAGATCCCTTTCGCAATCCGACTTCGCATTCTCAACACCATCTAGCTTGTATCTTGTAACTCTATCATCATTACCTAGCCTCAAAACCTTACATTTGTCAACAATAAACTGCATCTGCCAATCTTTTGACCATTTCAAAACCCTATTTAGATTGACTAGAAGTGATAGTGAGTCTTTTTCCGTGTTAATTTCTCTTCCGATTTTTGTATCATCTGCAAATTTGCAAATGTTGCTGCTCAAACCTGAATCTAAATCATTTATATATATTATGAATAACAGAGGTCCCAGGACAGAGCCTTATGGCACTCCACTTACAACATTTTCCCACTCTGACTTAACCCCATTTATACTAACTCTTTGTTTCCTTTGGTATAGCCATGCCCTTATCTCACTTAATATAGCACCCCCAATACCATGAGCCTCTGTCTTTTTAATCAGTCTTTCATGTGGCACCCAGCCGGCCCACCCCCATATACCCAAGACTTTCCAATCTATTTCACCCAAAAAAATTCTTAGGCTATTAAAATCAGCTTTTCGAAAATCTGGCACTCTCACAGAATTTTCCTCTACAAATCTATTTCATTCTATACTAAATCTGATTTCTTTGTGATTACTGTTTCCTAGCTCACTACCTATTTCTATGTCATTAATTTGAGTTTCCCCTGTTAGTTAATACTAAGTCTAAAACATTATTTTCTCGCGATGGATCCATAATGTGTTGGGTAAGAAAGCAATCGTCAGTTAATTCTAGAAAATATTCTGCTTCATTATTTTAAATGAATTATTTTATATGTTCTCAGTTATCTATGAATGATATTGCATTTGATTTGCAATATTGTCCAGACAGCAATTGACACCTTGTGCCCTTGACAACCATTCATTTCCAACTCCCTTTCTTGGAAGAATGCCAAATATGATCGGGATTCCACCCTTGCTCCTAACTATTCTATGGCTGTCTTGAACCTCTGTATCAGTTCCTCACTCCTAACTCGCCCAACATCATTTCCACCTACGCTGATACAAATAATGGGTTTGTTCCCATTTCCAACCATAATATCATTCATGTTGTTAATATCACTAAACCCTGCTCCCGAATAGCAAACCCTAACCTGTTTCACCTATCTATCACAAAAAGTTCTATCCAAATACCTCACCTGCGAATCTCCCACAACCAAAATTTGTTTAGTTACTTCCTTTACTTTCTGAGCACCTTGAGGAACTGCGCTACCTTCGTTGCCTTCCCTTTCGAGCGAACTTTAGGCTCCCCACAGCACTTGTCCTCCAACATGGTGAATGAGTTTGAAGTCCTTAGAATATCTGAAGACGGTTTTGAAAAAGTCTTCTTAAGACCCTAGTCCTCTACGACATTCCAGGACGACGACTTTCTGCTGCTGCGCTCCTCATTTGCCTCTTGTTGATTGTGTTTCGTCTGCCTTAGCTCCTTCATCTGTCGTTCCTCCTTCCTGCAGGAAATCCACCTCTGCCTTCAGAGCTCCACATAGCTCCCTCACTCATGGTAGATCTTCTTCTTGGAAGATCTCTTTCATGGAAGATCTCCACCATGGAAGATCTCCTTTGTAGAAGATCTCTGCCACAGAAGATCTCAACAGTAGTGGGATGGAGACTTAACGGGAACATTAAGTTTTCTTGGAAAGTTCCCGCTAAGCCGCCACCCTTAAAAAGGTCCCAGGGGACTGACCTGAAAAGTTCCCGCTNAATATAGATATATATATATATATATATATATATATATATATATATATATATTATAATATCTATATATATATATATATATATATAGATATATATATTATAATATATATAATATATATAATATATATATATATATATATATATATATATAATATATATATATATATATATATATATATATATATATATATATATAATATATATATATATGTTATTAAATATGACCGAAAAAGTAAGATTAATAATTCTAACACGAATTTTCTCAATTTTCCTTATGTTTGTTTTTACTGATGACGGTAAATGAAAATCAATTCTCCAAAATTCATTCTTTATTTCTTAGTCTGACGCGACACTTGAGCGCGTTTCGTAAAACTTATTACATTTTCAAAGACTTTAGTTACACACACACAGAACAACTATAACTGAACAGAGTTTAAACAGCTTTTCTTTTTATACCTGCATTTGGGTGAGGTGACATGTTACAATGGTTTGGGGTGAGGTGAGAACAAACACAGAACACGAAACAATGGGTATAAGCTAAAGGGAAGAATAGATCTGTAACTGCAGAGGGCCTATTGGCCCGTATTTCTTGATGTTTCTATATTGGAGCGGAGTCTTGAAGTGGGTAGAATATAGTTGTGCGTTAATTGGCTGTTGATTGCTGGTGTTGACTTCTTGATGTGTAGTGCCTCGCAGATGTCAAGCCGCCTGTTGTCGCTGTATCTATCAATGATTTCTGTGTTGTTTGTTAAGATTTCTCTGGTGATGGTTTGGGAAGAGATTATATGTTCCTTGATAGAGCCCTGTTGCTTATGCATCGTTAATCGCCTGGAAAGAGATGTTGTTGTCTTGCCTATATATTGAGTTCTTTGGGGCTTACAGTCCCCAAGTGGGCATTTGAAGGCATAGACGACATTGGTCTCTTTCAAAGCGTTCTGCTTTGTGTCTGGAGAGTTTCTCATGAGTAGGTTGGCAGTTTTCTTGGTTTTATAGTAAATCGTCAATTGTATCTTCTGATTTTTGTCTGTAGGGATAACGTTTCTATTAACAATATCTTTCAGGACCCTTTCCTCCGTTTTATGAGCTGTGGAGAAGAAGTTCCTGTAAAATAGTCTAATAGGGGGTATAGGTGTTGTGTTAGTTGTATCTTCAGAGGTTGCATGGCGTTTCACTTTCCTTCTTATGATGTCTTCAATGAAACCATTGGAGATCCTGTTGGACGACATATTTGACCTCGAAGCACAAAAGAAGGTCACCACCAAAGACACCTTACAAGCTGAACTTATTGCAGAAGGAGGAAAGAATCGAGGCAACTACAGAAGTACCATACTGACCCTCGAGCTCAAAGCGGCAGCCAAGAGCCTTCGTGAGAACAAGGAGATAGTTGTCAGGAGAGGCGACAAGTCGCCAATATACGTCATCCTTAAGAAAGACGAATATCTGGCGAAAATGAACCACATACTCTCTGACCAAACTAAATTCCAAAGGGTAACGAAGGACACTACAGCCGAATTGAAAACAAAGGTCAACAAGTTGATTGAAACTGTGAATGCCAAGAAATCTGGACTCCACCTGCCAAAGATTATTGGAGAATATAAACCTGGATATGCGTATGGAAACGTCAAGACGCATAAGCCTGGAAACCCACTTCGGCCAATTATCAGCCAGATACCCACACCCACGTACAGACTGGCGAAACGACTCAACGGCTTACTGACTCCTTATGTCCCGTGCAACTTCAGCCTGAAATCCCCGAAGGAATTTGTTGACTTACTGCGGGGAACACGGGCCACAGGGATAAGAGACTCGTTGGACGTAGAATAACTGTTCACCAACGTACCTGTGGATGAAACAATCGGGATGATAGTGGACCGAGTGTATCGAGACCCGGCCTGTACTCCCCTTGACATGCCAGAAAATATCCTGAGGAAACTACTCCAAGCTTGTACTAAGGAGGCACCCTTCTTGAGCCCGGATGGGCACATGTATAAGCAAGTAGATGGGGTCGCTATGGGTTCTCCCCTAGGCGTCCTGTTTGCAAACTTCTACATGGGTACTATTGAGGAAAAAGTCTTAGTCGACTTGAACTTGAAACCGGCCATATACTGCAGGTATGTTGACGACATTTTTACACAGGTACCTGATGTCAGACATCTGCAGGAGCTGAAAGAAGCGTTTGAGCAGAATTCTGTGTTACGTTTCACTTACGAGATGGAGAAGGATGGGAAGCTGCCCTTTCTAGATGTAACAGTCATGGAAAGAAGCGGGACCATACTCTCACAACACCACACCACAACACCAGGGACCATACTCTCACAACACCAGGGACCATACTCTCACAACACCAGGGACCATACTCACACAACACCAGGGACCATACTCTCACAACACCAGGGACCATACTCACACAACACCAGGGACCATACTCTCACAACACCAGGGACCATACTAACACAACACCAGGGACCATACTCTCACAACACCAGGGACCATACTCTCACAACACCAGGGACCATACTCGCGCAACACCAGGGACCATACTCGCGCAACACCAGGGACCATACTCTCACAACACCAGGGACCATACTCTCACAACACCAGAGACCATACTCTCACAACACCAGGGACCATACTCACACAACACCAGTGACCATACTCACACAACACCAGGGACCATACTCTCACAACACCAGGGACCATACTCTCACAACACCAGAGACCATACTCACACAACACCAGGGACCATACTCTCACAACACCAGGGACCATACTAACACAACACCAGGGACCATACTCACACAACACCAGGGACCAAACTCACACAACACCAGGGACCATACTCTCACAACATCAGGGACCATACTCTCGCAACACCAGGGACCATATTAACACAACATCAGGGACCATACTCTCACAACACCAGGGACCATATTAACACAACATCAGGGACCATACTCTCGCAACACCAGGGACCATATTAACACAACACCAGTGACCATACTCACACAACACTAGGGACCATACTCACACAACACCAGTGACCATACTCACACAACACCAGGGACCATACTCACACAACACCAGGGACCATACTCTCACAACACCAGAGACCATACTCACACAACACCAGGGACCATACTCTCACAACACCAGGGACCATACACAACACCAGGGACCATACTCTCACAACACCAGGGACCATATTAACACAACACCAGGGACCATACTCACACAACACCAGGGACCATACTCTCACAACACCAGGGACCATATTAACACAACACCAGGGACCATACTCACACAACACCAGGGACCATACTCTCGCAACACCAGGGACCATATTAACACAACACCAGGGACCATACTCACACAACACCAGGGACCATACTCTCACAACACCAGGGACCATACTCTCGCAACACCAGGGACCATACTCACACAACACCAGGGACCATACTCACACAACACCAGGGACCATACTCTCACAACACCAGGGACCATACTCTCACAACACCAGGGACCATACTCTCGCAACACCAGGGACCATATTAACACAACACCAGGGACCATACTCTCGCAACACCAGGGACCATACTAACACAACACCAGGGACCATACTCTCACAACACCAGTGACCATACTCTCACAACACCAGGGACCATACTCACACAACACCAGGGACCATACTCTCGCAACACCAGGGACCATACTCACACAACACCAGGGACCATACTCTCACAACACCAGGGACCATACTCTCACAACACCAGAGACCATACTCTCACAACACCAGGGACCATACACAACACCAGGGACCATACTCACACAACACCAGGGACCATACTCACACAACACCAGGGACCATACTCACACAACACCAGGGACCATACTCACACAACACCAGGGACCATACTCTCGCAACACCAGGGACCATACTCACACAACACCAGGGACCATACTCACACAACACCAGGGACCATACTCTCACAACACCAGGGACCATACACAACACCAGGGACCATACTCTCACAACACCAGGGACCATATTAACACAACACCAGGGACCATACTCACACAACACCAGGGACCATACTCTCACAACACCAGGGACCATATTAACACAACACCAGGGACCATACTCACACAACACCAGGGACCATACTCTCGCAACACCAGGGACCATATTAACACAACACCAGGGACCATACTCACACAACACCAGGGACCATACTCTCACAACACCAGGGACCATACTCTCGCAACACCAGGGACCATACTCACACAACACCAGGGACCATACTCACACAACACCAGGGACCATACTCTCACAACACCAGGGACCATACTCTCACAACACCAGGGACCATACTCTCGCAACACCAGGGACCATATTAACACAACACCAGGGACCATACTCTCGCAACACCAGGGACCATACTAACACAACACCAGGGACCATACTCTCACAACACCAGTGACCATACTCTCACAACACCAGGGACCATACTCACACAACACCAGGGACCATACTCTCGCAACACCAGGGACCATACTCACACAACACCAGGGACCATACTCTCACAACACCAGGGACCATACTCTCACAACACCAGAGACCATACTCTCACAACACCAGGGACCATACACAACACCAGGGACCATACTCACACAACACCAGGGACCATACTCACACAACACCAGGGACCATACTCACACAACACCAGGACCATACTCACACAACACCAGGGACCATACTCTCGCAACACCAGGGACCATACTCACACAACACCAGGGACCATACTCACACAACACCAGGGACCATACTCTCACAACACCAGGGACCATACTCACACAACACCAGGGACCATACTCTCACAACACCAGGGACCATACTCTCACAACACCAGGGACCATACTCTCACAACACCAGGGACCATATTAACACAACACCAGGGACCATACTCTCACAACACCAGGGACCATATTAACACAACACCAGGGACCATATTAACACAACACCAGTGACCATACTCTCACAACACCAGGGACCATACTCTCACAACACCAGGGACCATACTCTCACAACACCAGGGACCATACTCTCGCAACACCAGGGACCATATTAACACAACATCAGGGACCATACTCTCACAACACCAGGGACCATATTAACACAACACCAGGGACCATACTCTCGCAACACCAGGGACCATACTCTCACAACACCAGGGACCATATTAACACAACACCAGGGACCATACTCTCGCAACACCAGGGACCATACTCACACAACATCAGGGACCATACTCTCACAACACCAGGGACCATACTCTCACAACACCAGGGACCATATTAACACAACATC
>WNGS01169288.1:22050-69307 GCA_020271785.1 Procambarus virginalis
AAATTTAGCCCGGTATTCACTGTGACATTTAGAGCAAGGGGGTCAGGACTAGTAAATGTAGGTTGTGTCGTCAGCAAATAGAATTGGTTTGAGGTGTTGGGAGGCATTTGGAAGGTCATTAATGTAGATGAGAAAGACGAGAGGGCCAAATATGTTTCCCTGAGGAACACCAATGTTGATGGGTATGGTGGGAGAAATTGAATTATTCACAGAAACAGCCTGTCAGTAAGTAAGATTTGAGGTATTGCAGGGAGTGACCTCTGACTCCATAAGGTGTAATTTAAGAAGAAGGTTTTGGTGGTTAACAGTGTCAAAAGCCTTGCAAGTCCACAAATAACCCACAAGGAACTCATTTTATCAAGAACTGCATGTATCAAGTTAATCATACTAATAAGTGCATCGTTAGAGCTTTTTTTGGGTCTGAAGCCATATTGACAAGAGCTAAATATATTGTGTTTGGCTAGATACGAGTAAAGCTGCTTGTAGATTAGTTTTTTAAATATTTTTGACAAGTTTGGCAGGATTGATATAGGTCTGTAGTTGCTAACATTAATGAGATCACCACATTTGTGGACAGGGGTTACTCTCGCTTTTTTTTTTTTAGAATATCTGGAAAGGTTTGGAGTTCAAGTGACTTGTTGAAGAGCAATGCAATAGCAGGGGCTAAAGATCTGGAGGCTTTTTAGTAAATTAAAATTGGTATCTCCTCAAGGGCACTAGACTTGGTTTTAAAGGAAAGGATTATCTCATTAACGTCAGTGGAATTTGCAGGCTTTAGGTACAGAGACTGTGGATAGTTACCTGTAAGATAGTCCTGAACATCAGTACTGGAAGATGGAATATCATTTGCAAGGGATGACCCAATGGAAGAGAAGAACCTATTGAATTCAATAGCAGTATCAGAGGCTGTAAGCTGACCATCGTTATTGGACAAGAGTATTGGTTTGTTATTTAAAATCCTCTTTGATCCCAATATTTGTGAAATTGTGCTCCATGTTTTCTTAATGTTGCCCTTTGTTTGGGTAAATTCATCTTCGTAGTATTTAGTTTTGGCTCTTCTAATTATTTTAGATAGCAATGACGAGTAATTCTTTGAAAATTCTTTGGAGACTATTTCTAACCTATACTTCTTCTCAAGGTCATGTTTTTTAATAATGGATTTAAGTATTCCCTTTGTAAGCCAAGGAATGTTTAGCCTTTTAGTTGTGACTTTTTTCGTTAGCATAGGACAGTGGATGTTATAAAGGCTGAGAGTTTTTTGGAGAAAGGATTGCACTCCTAGGTTGATGTCCCCTATGTTACCTAATTCGGACTCCCAGTTGACATTAGCAACAGCAGCTATAATATTGTCTATAGCAGTTTCATTGTGCAGCCAAAAGTTATCTCCCTTGTCTCTAGAGGTGGTTTGTTAATGTTGGTTAGGAGAAATGTGGGTAATGGTCTGTAGTGCTATCGATGATTATCCCTGAAGTAAGCGAAAAGGTTATGTTGGTCGAGATGTGATCAAGAGTCGTGGCCGTACTATCAGTGATTCTAGTAGGTCTAGTGATTAAGGGTATGAGGAACCAGGAATTCATACAGTTGAGGAAGCTAACAGCAGTAGGGTTTTCAGGCTCGCAGAGATCAATATTAAAGTCCCCTGCGATAATTAGATGGTTTTTGTTCAGTCTGTTATCTAGTATTAGATTCTAAGGTTAGAGTTGAATTCGGACACATCAGTGTTAGGAATTCTATAGACTGCTCCCACAGTCAGGATAGACTCAGCACCCTTGACTCTGAAACTGGCGAAGATATACTCCCCACAGTAGTCTCTAGTTCTAATTACATTTAAGCATATTATTCTTGGTGGTAGTAAAGCAGTACCACCACCTCCTTTTGTCATCCTTTATTGTCCACCACATTTTATTTATTTATTTATTTATTTATTTATATATATACAAGAAGGAACATTGGTTTGTGAGAATACATTGAATAGTACAGTATTACAATCTTGTAAAGCCACTAGTACGCGCAGCGTTTCGGCAGGTCCTTAATCTAACAGATAATTTTAAGTAGGTAATTTCTATCAGAATTAATAAATGATAACAAATACATTGCAAGAGAAAAATGAGATGAGAGAGCTTAGGAAATATATTAAAGCACATTGGTATATTAAAGCTCTGATTGATTACATTAACAGCTTGATTGGTAATTTAAACAAGATTAATAGACACCATACAGCAGATTGCCAGCACATATAAGAAGACAGCAATGATCACAATGGTAAAGATGTTCAAATTGGGTACATAAAGATTGGGAGATTGGGTAGCAATAGATACATAAAAGGCAAAAGGTAAAAAACTATGAAGATGAAATTAGGTACTTTTTAGTATTGTTTTTGAATGATGTAAAAGTTGGACAGCTTTTCAATTCAATAGGGAGTGAGTTCCATAAACTGGGTCCCTTTATTTGCATAGAGTGTTTACACAGATTAAGTTTAACTCTGGGGATATCAAAGAGATATTTATTTCTGGTGTGGTGATAATGGGTCCTATTACATCTGTCCAGGAAGAGTTTCAGAGCAGGATTTGCATTTAAGAACAGGGATTTTGTAAATGTAGTTGACACAAGAGAATTTGTGGAGTGAGATTATGTTTAGCATGTTTAGGGAGTTAAACAAGGGGCTGAGTGTTGTCTGAAAGCAGAATTTGATATTATTCTGATAGCAGATTTTTGCTGGGTGATGATGGGCTTAAGGTGGTTTGCAGTGGTTGAACCCCATGCACAGATACCATAGTTGAGATAGGGATAGATTAGTGCATAATATAGAGAGATGAGAGCAGAGTTAGGTACATAATATCTGATTTTGGAGAGTATACCAACTGTTTTAGAGACTTTCTTAGTTATGTGTTGTATGTGGGTACTGAAGTTGAGTCTCTTGTCTAGGAATAGGCCAAGAAACTTTCCATCATTTTTATTGCTAATGTTTACATTGTCTATCTGAAGCTGAATTGCATTTGTAGATTTGCTTCCAAATAAGATGTAGTAGGTCTTTTCTATGTTAAGTGTTAGTTTGTTGGTTGACATCCATAAGTGGACTTTTTTTAGTTCATTATTAACAACATTATTTAGTGTATGTGGGTTGGGGTTGGAGTAGATGAGGGTAGTATCATCAGCAAACAAAATAGGTTTCAGAATGTTAGAGACATTAGGCAGATCATTGATGTATATAAGAAATAGAAGAGGTCCCAAGATGCTGCCCTGTGGCACTCCAACGGTTATTGGTAGAGTGGGAGAGGTTATATTATTGATGGCTACACATTGGTGTCTATCACTAAGATAGGATTGGATATAGTCCAGTGCATGGCCTCGGATTCCATAATGATGGAGTTTACATAAGAGGTAATTGTGATTAACAGTATCAAAGGCCTTTCTCAGGTCAATGAAGAGTCCAATCGGAAACTCATTTTGTCAAGGGCTGAGTAAATTATATCAAGGAGACTAATAATTGCATCGTTGGTACTCTTTTGGGAGCGGAAGCCAAACTGACAGGGGCTAAGAATGTCGAATTTTACGAGATAGGAGTAGAGCTGTTTGTAGATAATTTTTTCAAATATTTTTGATAGTATGGGTAGGTTTGATATTGGTCTATAATTGTTTATGTCTGCCGGATTACCTCCTTTATGAACTGGCGTTACTCTTGCTTTTTAAGGATATCAGGGAAGGTATGACACTCAAGGGATTTGTTGAACAGCAGAGCTATAGGTGGCGCAAGGGCATGGGAGGCACTCTTGTATACAATGGATGGGATTTCACTGATGTTCCCAGCTTTGGTTTTAGTGAGTGTATGATGGACACAACATCTGTCGGGCTGACTGGTGAAAGGAGAAGAGAGTTTGGATAGCTGCCTGAGAGATATGTGTTGATATGTGTCTGAGTCTGTGGGATTTTACTTGCAAGGTTAGCACCAATCGATGAAAAGAAGCTATTAAATTCATTCGCCATTTCTAAATCAGATGACGGTGTAAGGCCATCCTTAGAGAGTGTTATCTGGTTGTGGGAGTGTTGTTTAGTTCCTAGGATATTAGAGATGGTATTCCATGTGCTTTTCATGTTGCCTTTTGCTTCTTTGAATCTAGTCTCATAATATGAAAGTTTAGTTTTTCTTATGATACTGGTAAGCACTGATGAGTACCTTTTAACTACTTCCTTTGTAACTAGGCCAATCCTAAATTTCTTTTCATATTCATGTTTTTTGTTGATTGATTTAATTATGCCACTTGTGAGCCACGGGTTATTTTTTCTTTTATCAGTTACTTGTTTGGTAAGGAGGGGACAGTGTTTGTAGAGGCTTAGAGTTTTGGAGAGAAAGAGGTTAGTTAATGAGTTGATATTCTGTGTATTATTAAATTCAGATTCCCAGTTAATATTGTGAAGTGCATTACAGAGTGCCTAAAGCTGATTCACTGTGTAGCCTGAATGAGAGTTTCTTGGTTTCTGGTGGTGTTGTGTCCATGTTTGCTATGAGGAAGGTAGGATAGTGGTCAGTTGTTCTGTCATAAATTACCCCAGATGTAAGGGGAGCTGTTATATTAGTCCATAGGTGATCCAGGGTGGTGGCAGATGTTTGAGTGACGGGTGGGCTTGGTAATAGTGGGGATTAGCATACAGGAGTGCATGCTGTTACGGAAATAGTCAACTTGAGGGTTGTTTTGAAGACCCAGGTCAATATTGAAGTCACCTCCCAGAATGATGTGATTTTTGTTGAGATTGTTATTTATGATAAGATTCCTTACGTTGTCTGAGAATGAAGTTATGTTGGTATTAGGAAATCTATAGATGGCACCGATAATCAGGGAGGATTTAAGGGATTTACTGGAGAACTTGGCAAAGGTATATTCACAATAGTCGTCTCTATCACTAATAACACTATTGCAAATGAAGGTATCTTTGTAATATATTGCTGTGCCACCTCCTTTTTTGTTAGGCCTGCAGTTATGAATGGCTTTATAACCAGCTAAATTGTAGAGTTGGGTATAGTCATTACTTAGCCAAGTTTCCGTTAAAACGATGAATGATAATTTAGTACCTAGTGCTGTAAGTAGTGCATTTATATCATCAAAATGTTTACCAAGTGACCTGACATTTTGGTTGAAAACTGATAAGCAGGTGCTATTTAGGAGTTTGTTTTGATGACCTTTTGTCATCAATGTTTAAAGATTGACCTTAAACGGTATATTACTAGAGCTTTATTGGACATAAATTTATTGTCACTATACTGAGAAAAAAACTATATTGTTTGTACACTTTATTGAACTTTGATTATGTTATGATGGTCAACGGCGTAGTCACTCAAGTTTTTATAAAAACAGCAAATTTTCTTCAATGAAGTACCCAAATCTCCCTTAATTTACACTAAAAATAACCCACAATAAGGAAAAATGCAAACATTTAATCTATTCTTATAAATATAATTACCTGGTATAGGCCTGGAGCAACTGCAATCTTTAAGAAGCAATACAATTTATCCAATCAACATTCATGACCAATCCTTGTACAACCTAAAGCAGAAATAATAATATTAAGCAACAAAGCCTAATAACAGATTGAATTTTGTTATTATCAGACATTGCAAGCATCACTGACCGAAGTCATCTGTTGGAAACGCGAATGTAAATAAAAGGTTCATCATCTTGAGGTCATCTTGAGATGATTTTGGGGCTTAGCGTCCTCGTGGCCCGGTCCTCGACCAGGCCTCCTTTTTGTTACACATCCCCAGGAAGCAGCCCGTAGCAGCTGTCTAACTCCCAGGTACCTATTTACTGCTAGGTAACAGAGGCATCAGAGTGAAAGAAACTGCCAATTTGTTTCCACCTCCACCGGGGATCGAACCCAGAACCTTAGGACTACGAACCCGAAGCGCTGTCCACTCAGCTGTCAGGGTCCTCCCCACCCTGACATCATAATTACATTTTCAGTAGGATTAGATACCAGGGCTAGGCTTCAAGTCTAAGGCCAGGACCTGGGCAAGGATTCAACAGGTATTTGCATCTACTTGTGAACCTGTCCCCTCCTTAATTTTTGTGGGCATGTTTACATATATTAAACAGTTTAAAAACATTCAAACTCTCCAATCATTCATCGTTTTGATGACTATCATAATAATGTTATAACAGCCCCTCCTAGTACTTCAGAGACTATTAACTGTTTCATAAATGTAAACAAAGCCACCAAAGATTGAAACAAAGACGTACAGGTTAGCAAATACTTGTGTAACTACTGGGTGACTCTGGCCTCGGATGGTGTAGCCTAGTAAGCATACAGTATATTGTTCCATGTTAACAACCTGTCCTCTTAAAAAGAACGTCGCATTTGGCCGTTCGCCCGTATGGCCGACTTTAGACGTAATTTAAAAATGAAAAAAATATGAAAATAAATTTAGGATTTTTTTTCAACAACAGTAAGTTAAGGGTCCTCTGATAGGTTAGGTGGGCAGGAAATTCTCATAAAGTTTCAAAACGTTATGAAAAACGTTAATTTAAAGTGTCCTCTCATAACCTCTGCGCGTACGCCGGACGACTCAAATAGAAAACGGAACAGAACGTCACTTTTGTGAGTCGATTTCATTTCAAATTACGTCGAAATTTGGCCATATCGCGCATACGAGCCAAAAGTGACGCTCTTTTTAAGAGGACGGGTTGAGGTTAAAGTGGGCCCCAACCATTAGCAAGCAACTTTTCAAAGGTAGAATCAATAGATAGCTTACCCGAATTGGTAAGCTATCAATTGTTTCGGGTAAGCTATCTTTACATCATGTACCACAAATTTGTTAAAACAATTCGGGTAAGCTATCTTTACTGTCCACAATGATTACTAGTAGCACATTCTGTGGTTATAAATAGCATAAATAAAATTTTGAAATTCAATCCTTGGCCAGTGAAAAATTTTCCACCTTGAATTCGGTGTAATATGAAAACATCTCGGTGGGTTGTTAGGTTGAATTTGGGCTAACGCTTGCAGTGCACACCACACTGTGCAGATCACACAAATTAATGAACAGTTCAAACTGAATTACTGTAATGGATTACCTTCACTGGGTTAACGCAGTGAAGGTAATTACTCCTTAAAATAATAATTTAAAAATTGGCAAGTAATTTTATCACAAGCAGTCAAAAACAGTTAACCCCACACATTTGTGAAGGAGATCTATGCTTGTCCATCCTGGAATGAACTAACCTAAAGAGATACGCACTTGTAATGACTTCATGGAACCTCTAGTTAAATTTACACAATCTTATTCAGATTAGTTACTGAACAGGACTAATCAATCAAACCCATAATTAAAAATTAAAAAATCTATAAACGAGCCAAAAAGCAATTTAAACAAATTTGTCAAGCGTTTGCTCAATTTATCCATTAGTTTTAATTACTTTAAATTCCACAACTAATTTTAAATTATATTAAATCCACAATGCATTTACGTTGCATTGTGGATCATCAGCCAATATTACAATAAAACCACACTAGATCACGTGCCTTGTCGCATTCCATCATTTTGGTACAGTTCTTCAATCACTAATATTAGGCAGCTCATCTCTGAGAGTTTACAAAAAAAAAAAAGTTAATCAACCACGTAAAATGATGAACGCCAATTAAAGCGACACTAGTCAGAAAAAATTTAACATCACAGTTTCAGATATATTTTTGTCTATATATTCATCACAATATTCAAACAATGTTAAGTGTTCTCTTATCACGTCAAATGCCACAAAGCAATACATACCAAATATTGAATTTAAAAGTAATCACAATAAATTAAGACTAATCTAAAATTCCTTCAGTTACTTATTCAGCAGTTAGTGTGCACCTTAACTATCATATAGTTCTTTAACAGTGTATTACAAATAAATTTTGATATCAATCTAACATTAAACACTAGCATTAAAAGTACAAAAGCCCATGGTAATTCACCCACCGCAATACTTTGCATGACACCAGATTTTAGTTTACAATAATTTGTAGTCACTCCAACCCAGCCTTGTTCCATACCATGACTAGTGTTCACTCTGTCATACCCACCCACCTTACAGGTTGTGCCCTCAACTCCCACCCAGCCTTGTTCCATACCATGACTAGTGTTCACCCTGTCATACCCACCCACCTTACAGGTTGTGCCCTCAACTCCCACCCAGCCTTGTTCCATACCATGACTAGTGTTCACCCTGTCATACCCACCCACCTTACAAGTCGTGCCCTCAACCGAACGTTCCTTATCTGAAAACGTGCAATCCATACAGGAATCAGAATCTTTCAATACTCAGTTGCACTCTCTGTATATATAGAAAAGTTACTCAAATGCCATTAACCTGTAGAAAGAAACTGCTAGCACTAGTATTATTAGTTCAGATATATTTAAAACTAATTAATCAATTTCTCGGTTTTCCAAATTAATCAACACTTATCGTTAGACGATCCGGTTATCACAGGTATCAGTACATTCCTGATACATATATAATGTTGTTGTACTCGTACCAGTTCTCACCAACGACGATGCTCCAAACAAGAATGTTTGACAAAGCATGAACCAGTTTGCCTGTAAAGGGACAATAAACCCAATGTTAACTACTAGGGACAATCACCACAAGCAGGATCCAAGTTATACCAGTCTCAAAACACTGTGGTCTTCACTCCTGTGTCAGACATCTAAGGGCGGATTAATTATCATACTTAGGTTACATAGTTTAGCAATAACAGAAACCTGATTACTTTGCAGCACTTAATCTAGTCTGATGGTACACTACGTACTAATGACGTAGCATGGCGTATCATAGCATAACATAACACAGCATAAGGACGTAGAGAAGGCAAAATGCATAGACTGTCCATCTGGGGGAACAAGAAACACACACACACGCATTACACTTATTCCAGGTTTGGGACATTTGAGTCTACTGTAAGTATTTCAGAAATGAGGAATTCACTAGTCAACATTATTATGATGTTAGAATATGCATCACTTTAATTAGATCAAAAGTTAATATTATTGTGCACAAGCTCACCTTTAGTGTTGATGTGTCGTATATCACTTCACCTGGAAAGTTAAGGCTTTGTTAATGCATTTAAAGAAAACTATAAATACTTCTGAAGTTTAGCCCTTAAGCTGCACAATGCATACATAGGCGATCCAAAAGGGAACTCAGTTTTTCAAACTTGTTCAAACGCCTTCACATTTTTTGTGCATAATCTACTAAACAAATACTCCAACTTTGTCTAAATGATGACCAATGTAACTTGGAAAAACAAGAAAATAAAAAATAATTATAAATTTGAATATGAAAAATTTTCGACTTTCAAATCAACTTAAAAAATATAAAATATCACCAATTTTCATTTGGGGTTATTATGCCAATGATCTTCAATTTCATAAGTTGAGAACATATGTTATCAGTATAGTTTATTGTAAAAATATCGTCACAATGGCATTTGAAATATGCACCAAATTTAGACAGAAAAACTTGTAACTCCAAACGTTTAGGGTTTATGAAACATCCCTTCTATAGGATTCTAGAACAGACATCTGTGCACATTATATGCAAAAATGGTGAAAAACGGTCAGAAACTGGATTTTTGGAGCCGACTCTAATTTGAAATTAGTTTTAGAGAAAATTAAAGTTGAAGTTATCAACAATGAATAAAAGCTTGTTCTAATTCGTTAATTCAGTGTATGTTTTAACAAACATTATTTGGCATTCGTACTCGAATATGTGAAAGTTGTAGGTCAATATTTGTTGAAATAAAGTCAAGAAAAAATAATCCCCCCCTCAAAAAAACAATATGGAGATAATTATAAAGATTGAGGTAATATATTTAGAGTATACTTTATATAAGTGAAAAAGCCTTAATCTAGTCCCTAATCATCAAAACAACCTAATGAGACAAAGAAAATAGTTTGAAATAGGTGAAAAAAATCTGCTAAAAAAATTTCAACGTCCCAAGTTCTGAGAGTTGTGACTGATTTATTTATTGACCAACTTCATTCTATCTTCAAATAGTTAGGGATGGATATGCACTCTCCAGGATGAGAAAGGGATGAGGAACAAAATCAGATAATAAACAAAAGAGAGAACAAGAAATAATAAAAAAAAATCCCCCCCCCCCAAATTTTTGTTTTTTGGACATTGGTGAAAGTAACACATATAAACATTGGGCAATACATTTATATAATATATATAACAAAATAGAGCATAATAACATACTTACTCATTTTTATTTGTGTTATTATGTATTACTCAGCAATGCTATAAAGGCACCAGCTGCATATCCACTTTGTTGACACTTCTTACTACTATTCTTCTTTGTACATTGGACAGGTGGTTGCATCTCTTTATTACTGCATTATAAATTAGGAGCTGTTCTCCTAATCAACAAAACGTTCTTCTTTTAAAAATTTCGTCTAAATTCCATTTCTGAAAATATTGTGATGAAACTTTCACGATGCTGAAACCAATAAGTTGAAGATTTGCTTAACATTTGTTAAGTAATTCTCACATAATTCAAATATATTTAGAGTTCCCGGCCCCTTTAACCACTGTGATGTGCAGAGTTTATTGTGACCTTCACCTGTGTGCATGAAATCAAGTGTTTCACCCCTAGCATATTTTTTTGTAAAATGATAAATTTTCTTCCCTGAACATGTCTATGTAAAAATAATATAAAATTCCACTTACGTTGGTGGAAGGTGCGCTGTGACGTCATCAGGGCTGGTCGCCCGTGCGTGCAGCTCCCAGACACTGTCACGGGGGCCATTCAAAACCCGCGAGTTGCCATAATTATATATACAAATATTATTTCTATGTATTTTCAATGCTTTCTAATTTTTTCCGTATTGTATCTGATGCATATATGTGTCCTGACAATATATACAGAGTATAATGTTCCATGGAACTGTGATACATGTGTTACTAATGTGTCCTCAATAAAAGTTTATCGCAAAATTACTTCTTCCACATTCACTAATACATTATACGTTTCACACACTATTTACAAAGTAACACACAAGATTAAATTCTTAGTACGTAGCAAGCGAGTGATATTCACAGAAGCAGTCCCCAAGACAGAGTGGGACTGCACGCGACGCATATGGTACACACAGATTTTCGCTTCCTTTTTTTTCGTTCTGAGTTCTTGCAAACAATGCACTCACGTACACCTTCGACCTGAGTTCTTGTAGGTGTCAGGGAGGCAGGCTTGTGAATTGTAAAGACGTCTTTACCAGCCATTCCGTTCAAACTAAATGTGGTCGTGTTGGGGCATGAAAAATTGTCCTTACGCAGTATTCCTGGCCATATTTGATGAGTAATTGCGACACTTGAGCATAACTAAAAACATGTGACAGTTGAGCACTGTTACGTCCACAAGATGAAAGAAGAATTTCCTTGTCCACTTTACCCCTTTGCGGACATACTCAACGGCACAAATCATCATGTCACATTTATTTACAAGTCTCATTTACATTGTAGTCAATGACGCAATCTGGCTTATCCAATGTTTCATCAGCTCGATACCTCACTTTGCCACTGACAAGCATTTCACCAGTGTGAATAGTTGACAACATACTGACTTCACATCTGTCTTTCCAATGCACTGCTAATATTCTGTCACATTTTCTGTCACAAGTTCACAATCACCTACACCAACATTATTTTCAAAAACTGGCATTTCTTTCCTATGTGTCTTTACAGTGCCACACACTCCCGTGTTATGTTCAAGCAAGAACTTTGTAAGTCAGGGGCTCAAATAATAACTGTCAGTGTATAGAATGTGCCCCCCCCCCTTGTCAGCAGTGGTTCCATTAGTGTCTTCACCACACTGCAAGAAAACCCGTGAGGATCCTGTGCGGGAATGTTTACGTTTGTACCGGAATATAATATCATATCGGTCACCATTCCGGTTTCACAGTCGCACAGTACAAAAAAATTGAAGCAAAAACGGTGCCGTTTCGATGGGATGTACTGTTTATAGAGAAGACGTCCTATGAAAAAAACTAGAAACTCATCAACGACAACATTCTGTCCAGGTACAAAGTAATCACAAAATTTCCCCCCGTTTCATAGCATATACAGAGCAAAGAACGCATACAGCTCAGCCTCGGTGGTGTCCTTCCACCGTATCATACGTGAAGCCGGTAATATGCCACCTTCAACAATTTCCCCTGCATATCTGTTGATTTCGGCAACAAGATGTTGCATGAACTGCTCATCAAAACATGAAATAAAATAGTCCATTTCCGACGTGTCGTCACCTGTGTAATTACCTAAGTGTAGGTACAGGATGAGAGCTACGCTCGTTGTGTCCCATCTTCCCAGCACTCTTTATCACTGCCCGAAACGCATTGCGTAATAGTGGCTTTAGGCATTGTATGTACTAGCTCTATCTATAATTCGATCCATTAATGTAACATCACTTGTATGTATGTACCTTACCTGAATAAACATATTATTTATTTATTTATTTATTTATTTATTTATTTATTTATTATTTATATCATATAACGCTTTGAAATTACCAACGGTTTTGGCCTCCACCACCTTCTCACTTAACTTGTTCCAACCGTCCACCATTCTGTTTACAAAAGTGAATTTTCTTATATTTCTCCGGCAGCTTTGTTTCGTTAGTTTAAATCTATGACCTCTTGTTCTTGAAGTTCCGGGTCTCAGGAATTCTTCCCTATCAATTTTATCGATTCCTGTTACTATTTTGTATGTAGTGATCATATCGCCTCTTTTTTATATCTTCTAGTTTTTGCATATTTAATGCTTCTAACCTCTCCTCGTAGTGCTTCTCCATCAGTTCTAGTAGCCACTTAGTGGCATGTCTCTACACCTTTTCCAGTTTGTGGGTGTGCTTCAACAATAGATATGGTTTCGATTTTAATAGATTCGATTAGGGCACCATACAACCGCTGCATATTCCAGCTTTGGTCTCACAAAAGTCGTGAACAATTTCTTCAGTATTTCTCCATCCATATATTTAATTTAAAAGAAATTCTGAAGTTAGAAAGTGTAGCATAGGCTCCTCATGCCTCCTAGCACAGGCATAGGTGTAACATAGTAATTGCACAATGTTCTTAATGTGGTTCTCAGGTGACAGTTTTCTATCTAGAACCACCCCCTAGATCCCTTTCTTTGTCAGAACTCTTTAAAGATTTCTCACATAATTTATTGGTTGTGTAGAGTCTATGTTCTCCAATTCCACATTCCATAACATGGCATTTATTCATATTAAATTCCATTTGCCAAGTGGTGCTCCATATACATATTTTGTCTAGGTCTTCTTGAAGGGCATGCCAGTCATCTAGGTTTCTTATCTTTCCTATTATCTTAGCATCATCAGCAAACATGTTCATATAATTCTGTATTCCATCTGGCAAATCGTTTATGTAGACAATGAACATTACCGGTGAAAGAACTGAACCCTGTGGTACTCCACTCATGACATTTCTCCAGTCTGATACATTGCCTCTGATTACAGCCCTCATTTTTCTATCAGTTAGGAAATTTTTCATCCATGTTAGAAGCTTACCTGTCACCCCTCCAATATGTTCCAGTTTCCAGAACAACCTCTTATATGGAACTCTGTCAAAAGCCTTTTTTAGATCCAGATAGAAGCAGTCAACCCAACCATCTCTTTCCTGTAAAATCACTGTGGCTCGAGCATAGAAACTGAATTAATTCGTTACACAGGATCTTCCAGATCGAAAACCATATTTTCTGTCTGATATTATATCACTTTTCTCCAGGTGTTCTACGTGTAGGTGTGTACGGGAACGTGGGTGCAACCCCAAAATCACTATTATCAAATTGAGGTTTGTGTGGTACAAAAATATGTCAGTCCTCCTCACACAAATTCACCCATAGCACGACACGAGCGACTCCACTACAGGTGCGTTTCCTTGTACTAAATCTCCTTTGGGGAGGAGTTGGAGGTCTTCTACCGTGTCTACTAGTAGGGCGAGCAGGTAAAGTAGATGTAGAGGCAACACTGCCGTCAGGGTCGTCGTGAGGGAATACATGGTGGCGCTTGGCAGGCCGACCTGCTGAGACAGCAGATCTGCGCCTGGTAACACCGCGACGGCAGCTGCTACCACTTGGCTCATCTATGCTACTTGTATCAGAAGCAGCTTCACTAAACCCAGAAAATGACTCAACAGTGTCAATTTCGTCAAAAATGAGAGATGGAGGTAGTGTTGGTGGGAATAACACTGGCATGGGCAATGACCTGTGACGCACTACTGTTAATTGTGCCGCTCGCCTTGAACGATATGCCCTCACTGTATCGTCTTCATCTGTACCTATCACTTCCATCGGACCTTATGTTATGTCTATCAGTCCTTGGGTCATCAATATAATATTTCAGTTCATCTTCAAACAATAAAGTTATTATCTCTCCCTGGAGAAGGCGGTCTTGCAACAGCGCATCCCACAGGCGACTGGGAGCCGGAGGCGCGTGCGTCAGCAATAGTTGCTCGATCAGAACTGAGGCTACCCTCCGGCCTGGGGCATTCTGGGATTATTTTTCAAAATGGCCACCGCTCACTGAAGGCCTCAGGCTTCTATCTCGTATACAACCAACCGCACGCGCATTTCGAATGGGTACGAAATATTCAAAAGGTGTTTTCTCGGTTGGCACAGTTTCCCACCGACCGAGTTTTCTCGGTTGGTGCAGCACAGTGGTTAAGGAGCCCGGTGATGTAGGAGTATCTTTCAAAATATGAAATATAGTGAAAATTTTTAAACAAATCTCCTGGTATTTGGCATCAGTGTCGTGAAAATTTCATCCCAATATGTTAAGAAATGGATTTTTTTTTACAAATTGTTAAAAAATATATGCGTGAGTGCCGGGCGACAGCCAGAACTGATAATAACGATAACCCATCCTACTTACTGGAAATCAGGGATAAAGAGATGCAAGCACCTTACTTGCATCAGATTACAGAACCAACTAGGAACAAAAACACGCTGGACCTGATATTCACGAACAATGAGGAGCTAATCAAAGACATTACTGTCTCAGACACTACGTACTCGGACCACAAGCTCACTGAAGTGCAATCTAACATTAATAACAGTAGTAGGCCCAAGAGAAACAAGAAGCGAGAAGGGTTATTCAATAAATTCAATTTTAATAATAAGAGGATAGACTAGGAGAAAATAAACAGGGAACTTACAAACATTCAATGGGAAAATGTTCTAAGAAATAAAAATCCTACGCAAGGAATAGAAAAACTGACTTCTGAAGCATATGAAGTCTGTCTGAAACATGTTCCTTTGAAGAAAGCCAGAAAGAGGTCCAATGTAGAAAGAGAATGCAGACGACATTACAAAAGAAGGAAGAAATTAACATAAATGCTTGAGCAGATACGACTCTCCATACAGAGAAGAAATATTTTAAAAAGGGAGATTGAAGAAATCGAACAGAGTCTGAAGCATTCCTATCAGACTGAAGAAAGGCAACTAGAACAGAAAGCAATTCAAGAGATAAAGAAAAACCCAAAATATTTTTTCACATATGCTAAATCAAAAGCGAAAACCACTGCCAGTATTGGACCTATTCGTATTAGTGAAGGTTCATACACTGAGGATGACAAAGAAATTAGTGAAATCCTAAAAAAGCAGTATGAGGACATGTTTAGCACTCCTTTATTATTATTAACATCTTTATTGACAAAATTAATTACAATTTTGCCTAATCTGAGGATTTTGATAGTCTGATTAAAGGAGGATAATGCTAGTATTCACTGTCACGCAGGACAGAGGGTCATACATAAGACAATAGGTCTAAACTGTAGGCTGAAGCACATATATATCACGGTTACAATCAATGTTTTAATATATGGATATGTGAAAACAAGTTTCTACTGTGCACTGCCACACAAGGGCAGGGATGGGTTCATAGGTGATGCAGCTTAGAAGTAATATACATAAAAATTGTTCTTCATTCTTTAAAATGGACAAGCAAATTTTGGGTAAATTGTTAGGATGTCGTCCAGAACACCCGAGTCAATAAAATAGTTACACAGTTGGTGGTACAAGAGGCCAGGAGGTCTAAAGTCCTTTACGGTTTCACATTCATCAATGTAGTGTTCTAGTGAATGCATTAAAGGTTTATCACAGAGTTTACAATCTGAGTATTCTGGTAGTGGCTCAGCCTCACTAACCTGCCAGATGTGTCTATAGCCAAGGCGAATTCGCGCAATGACTACATCACATTGCCTGGTTCGGCTACTGTGCTGACCATACAAATACCTATTATTACAAAACTTGTCATAACTTTTAATACTGCAGCTTTCAGGTCTCTGGGCATTTCTTAGTTCTTCTAAATCTGAATTAATTTCTTTAATTTGTATGTTTCTAATAACTGCATTAGATAGTCCAAAGTCATAATCAATGTTTTCTTTCCTGCAAGCCTCATTGGCCAATCGATCTACGAAGTCATGTTTTCCAACTCCAACATGGGATGGGATCCACACAAATTTTATACAAGAGTTATTATCATTGGCAAAAATTACATTCCATTTAATATTACAAGCTACTTCCGACATACATTGTGATGGGTTATTTAAGGACTGCAGAGCACTTTTAGAGTCACAGAAAATAACTCCACCACCATTGAGCTTAAGGTATTCAGTGGCTAGATAAATGCCCACTAGCTCGGTCTGTGTCGTGCTAGCCCAGTTGTTCAATCTCTGTGTACTAGACATGATCATTTCATTCCCTTTATACACTGCACATGCACAACCTGTTCTACCAGTGCCTAACTGCACAGAGCCATCAGTAAAGGCATAGGATTCAGTCGGTTTGAGAATTTGAAGATGACTGTCAATAGCTTCTAATGTTATACATCTCAAAATGTCAGTGTTATACATTTGTTTAACACTGATGGGGGTATAATGCAGAGAGACCTCCACATCTTTCCAAGGGGGAATATAGTGAACAGTTTTATCAGGGTTAAGAGACACATTCAGTTTCTGAAGATTATAGGCACAACAACTGAGCCACACACTGTAGGGAGCTTTTTGCGGCGGATTGAGGGAACAGTCAGAATTGTTTAGAATGGATCTCAATTTAATTTGAATAGAGCTGGGGGGACCATTATTCTTCAAAGTTTTGGCGCAAAACATAGTACTAAGTAGAACTATTCTTTCGTAAATGGAAGGTAAGTTTAGTTCCTTTCTCATGTTAACAATTCTGACAGTTCTAGGACAACCCAGGATGATGCGCATGGCATCATTCTGTACTACATCTAGGCCTTGTAATTGTTTAGGTGAAAAATTAAGAAGATGCAAGGCATAATAATCAACAACAGATCGTACAAAGGCAATATAAAAACTACGGGCATATTTTATGTTAATGCCAAATCCTTTGCCAACAAGAGTTTTGAGAGGTTTAAGACGCTCAACTAGTTTTTTGCGCAGGTTGCTGACGAGATTTGCATCATTAACCTCGACTCCAAGATATTTATAAGACTCGCAAGTCTCCACGGGCACTACATTAATAGTATAGTTAACATGAAGAGAATGGGGAATAAGAACCCTTGTTTTATCAACAGAGATTATGAGGCCACATTCTACTACTTTCTTGGAGAATGCATCAAGTAACACTTGTAGCCTTGGTTTACTGTGTGCCATAATACAAATATCATCACCATAACATATAACAGTTTCCGTAGGTTGTACAGGTATGTCATGGATAAGTTTGTGCATAAGTATATTGAAGAGCATAGGGCTTAGGACACCACCTTGAGGTGTGCCTAGTTCGAATGCATCTGTCCTTGTACTTTTAACTCCTTTAAATAGGACACTAGCACGCCTGTTGGATAGGTAGCTCTTTATCCAACTCGGAAGATTACCTTTGATTCCAAATTCAGCAAGTTGCTCTAATATTATTTCGCCATTCGCTACATCGAAAGCTGAATTTAGGTCAATAAAGGCTGCCTGTGTCCCATCCTGGGAGTTTACAAAATATTCAGCAAAGCATGTTTGTGTGCTACACTTGGGCATGAACCCATATAGGTTTGGGGCCAGTTTTTCTTTGACCTGAAACATGACACGATTGAGAATAATTCTCTCCAAGACTTTACACACGCAGGATGTAAGGGAGATGGGTCTGAATTTTTGAGAGTTAGGTTTAGGAATTGGTATTATGAGACTTTGTGTCCATTTCTTTGGCAAGATACCTTGTGAGAGACTCATTTGATAGAGGTCAAGCAGAGGGTGGCTAGGGACATCATTCAGTAAGCTCAAAATGTTATAAGATATACAATCCTCACCAGGGGCAGTTTGCTTAGGTTTTCCTAATGCTGATGTTAATTCAAAGGGGGTTATAGCAAACTGATCTGTTAAATCTGGTGAGGAGCGTGCTATTTCAATATTAAAGTTTCTGTTAATTTTGGTATGTTTTAAATGCTGCTGTATATCTGGGGGTAAGGAAGAAATTTGTGAGACACTAGACCATTCAGCTAGGAGCATAGCAGCATATTCTGCAGGAGTATGATGAAGCTGAACTGTGGCTGAAGGTTTGGTAATGTTTTTAATTTTGTTCCACATTTCTGATAATGTTGTAGTTCTATTGATACCTTGTAGGAATTGTTCCCAATATGTGTTCTTAACTTGACCCTTAAGCTCGCGAAAATCTCTGTTGGCATTAAGGAATGCAAGTAAATTGTCAGCTGTTTTGTCTCGTTTATAAGAGTCAGCAAGCTGAAGCACTTTAGCTCGCTCTGCAATGATAATAGGATCCTCTGTCCATGAGGAAGAACGAGTGTTCTTTTTTTCCTTGATTTAACCCAGGTATCATAATAACCGGTAATGATAATGACAAGATCATTGTAAAAGTGGTCCACTGAGACAGGTGTATACCCAGTGTACCACTATACCATCAGTGTACTGGATGTGAGAAAAGCTGTTGGGCCGGATGGAATCTCGCCATGGGTATTGAAAGAGTGTGCAGGAGCACTTTGCTTACCACTCTCCATAGTGTATAGTAAGTCACTGGAAACGGGGGACCTACCAGAAATATGGAAGACTGCTAATGTAGTACCAATATACAAAAAGGGTGACAGACAAGAGGCACTGAACTACAGGCCAGTGTCCTTAACTTGTATACCATGCAAGGTGATGGAGAAGATTGTGAGAAAAAACCTAGTAACACATCTGGAGAGAAGAGACTTCGTGACAACCCATCAACATGGGTTCAGGGAGGGTAAATCTTGCCTTACAGGCTTGATAGAATTCTACGATCAGGTGACAAGACTTAAGCAAGAAAGAGAAGGGTGGGCGGACTGCATTTTTTTTGGACTGTCAGAAAGCCTTTGACACAGTACCCCATAAAAGGTTGATGCATAAGCTGGAGAAACAGGCAGGAATAACAGGTAGGGCGCTCCAGTGGATAAGGGAGTACCTAAGCAATAGGAAGCAGAGAGTTACAGTGAGGGGTGAGACCTCAGACTGGCGTGAAGTCACCAGTGGAGTCCCACAGGGCTCTGTACTTGGACCTATCCTGTTTCTGATATACGTAAATGATCTCCCAGAGGGTATAGACTCATTCCTCTCAATGTTTGCTGACGACGCCAAAATTATGAGAAGGATTAAGACAGAGGAGGACAGCTTGAGACTTCAAGAAGACCTGGACAAGCTGCAGGAATGGTCGAACAAATGGCTGTTAGAGTTTAACCCAAGCAAATGTATTGTAATGAAGATAGGGGTAGGAAGCAGGAGACCAGATACAAGGCATCATTTGGGAGATGAAATACTTCAAGAGTCAGAGAGAGAGAAAGACCTGGGGGTTGATATCACGCCAGACCTGTCCCCTGAAGCTCATATCAAGAGGATAACATCAGCAGCATATGCCAGGTTGGCTAACATAAGAACGGCCTTTAGAAACTTGTGTAAGGAATCTTTCAGAACATTATATACCACATATGTCAGACCAATCCTGGAGTATGCGGCTCCAGCATGGAGTCCCTATCTAGTCAAGCATAAGACTAAACTGGAAAAGGTTCAAAGGTTTGCCACCAGACTAGTACCCGAGCTGAGAGGTATGAGCTACGAGGAGCGACTGCAGGAATTAAACCTCACTTCGTTGGAAGACAGAAGAGTTAGGGGGGACATGATCACCACATTCAAGATTCTCAGGGGAATCGACAGGGTTGATAAAGACAGGCTGTTTAACACAAGGGGCACACGCACTAGGGGACACAGGTGGAAACTGAGTGCCCAAATGAGCCACAGAGATATTAGAAAGAACTTTTAAGTGTCAGAGTGGTTGACAAATGGAATGCATTAGGAAGCGATGTGGTGGAGGCTGACTCCATACACAGTTTCAAGTGTAGATATGATAGAGCCCATTAGGCTCAGGAAACTGTACACCTGTTGATTGACGGTTGAGAGGCGGGACCAAAGAGCCAGAGCTCAACCCCCGAAAGCACAACTAGGTGAGTACTTATGTACATAAGCCTTAAAGTGCTTTTTAAGATTGTCTGGATTGTTAATTTTAACTCTAGGATGAGGATTGGACCTAATATCAGCCACAGTGTATTCACAACATATTGCAAAGTGATCACTAACTAGTTCTGGGATGAGCTTAACGTTGACGTTGCTATCTACTAGGCTGTATCCAATCACATAATCCAGCCTACCCCCCAATAAATGGGTCTGTTTATCAGTATCATACACAGTAATATTATGATCATTAAGGTATTTCAAGAAGACCCTTCCATTATTGTTACACTGAACATCACCAAGAGCAGTGTGACGAGCATTAAAGTCACCCATACATAACATACCTGTGTTACCTGTAGGTTTCGGTAGCAGGTCTGCTTTAAGTACACTACATCGTCCATATATGTTATACAATAGGAAATGGCTATTTGCAGTTTGTAATTTGAATTTTTGATAATGTATACTATCACTCCTGTGATTTTTAATTAGTTTACAGATTAATCCACTCTTAATATACGTTAGTAAACCAGTTCCAATATCGTTGTTGTATGCTATATACCCAGGTATCCTGGGTGGGACCTTCTTGATAGTTGTGGACGTATATGGTTCCTGTAAACAGATCACATCCACGTCTCTCATTTTAGCATACAAGATTACGTCATTTATCCGAAGATAAACACTTCGAATATTCCAAGAAAGAAACTTAAGTGTTTTTGTTTGATGAGCCATGGTTAAGCGGTAAGGGAATGAAGGTAACATTTAAGGTCGTTAATCACTTGGGCAACATAAGTAATTTTGTCCCGTGTGTCCTGAGTACTTTTGTCTAGAAGGCGTCTAACCTGAGTAGGAGTTGGTGTTCTCTTAAACTCTTTACCTCCAACCAAATCAAGGGTGTCTTGACGATCTAGTTGGGGTGCCAGTGAGGGATCAATGACTACTCTAACACCATGCCCCACGAGGATTTGACACTCACGTTCCGGAGAGATAGGTGAAGTAGCCTCAGCAGCTGCAACATTACCACTCACATCACTATTGGTGCTGGGAGAGTTTACTTGATCACTATCGGTAGCATGATTCACTACACCACTATCACCGGGCAGATTCGTCTCTAATGTTTGTATTTTAATTTCCAATTCAGTAATTTTCTTTTTTAACCAGTCAATTTCTTTTGTATCTTTGCTTGTTTGCTGTAGTCCGTCGAGGGTTGGAAATTGCTTACTAGAGGTGACATCAAGAGCTGCCTGCTGGGTGCCTCCTGCAGCTGGACCAGACGCCACTGGCGTCCTGCTCATGCTAGGGTGGGCGGGGCGTCGAGGGCAGTCACGATGCCAAACATTTACACCTTGACGCTTACACCTGGGACACTTCCGGACCGGAGGAGAGGCTTCCTCCCCGTCCTCAAGGGTAGCGGGGTCCCTGTGAGGACAATCCCCTGTATTGTGCTGTTCAGCACAGAACCCTCACACGGGGTCACGTCGGCAGTACCTAGAGATATGATGAGTACCGTGGCACTTGTAACAAACAACAGCGGGAGATACCCAAGGTTTTATAGGACTTGATGGGATGAAATGTCCAAAGAAGGTGTAATGTTCAGGGGGAGGGTCACTGCCATTCCAAACAATGATGATCCTGTTGAGAGGTTGACCATCCTTATGCATTCGTCTTGCCTTGTAGACTCCTTCAAGGTAATAAGCTCTATCAAGAGGATACTCTTTGGGAAAACCGGTAACAAGATATTCCTTATATTTTTTAGGTCGATTGATGATGTCTTCTCTGGTGAAAACAATATTACCAATCTTACCTTCAACTAGTTGAGTGATGATATCTTCTTGCTTACGTGACACAAAGATGTAAGGGGATGTTGGTCTAGGTCGAACTATATCGAGGAATGTTTTGGAGAACCTAGTAGAAAGTTGTTCGAACCAATTCAGTTTATCGTTGGTGGATGTTCCAGCTGGGAATGCCAGGCGCACATAGTCAGCGCGGGGAGCAATAGGCGTGGGTGGGCGGGCCCCTGGCTGGGTGGGCCCACCACCGTCCACCTCCACGTTCTTCACATGGGTTCCGGTATTCCTGTCATCATTGCCAATGTTCTCATCGCCATCAGCAGAGCATGCACGTTTAGCATTTCTTCTCGCACTCCGTGATTGTTGCACCTGCCACTCAGTTCCGTTAGCCAAATTAGCATCGGGTTCCATGTCATCGGGTGACTGCAACCCACTTCGATCATCAACATATTCCTCGGCGGCGGGCTCAGGATCCATTGCATGGAGATCACTTGCATTAGCAAGCACAACAGAGGATAGGTTGGTACTGAGCCCGGTTGCCATGACAACGGGCCAGGAGGCGCAGCACAGGGTAGCTGCCCGGGGCTCCACCACTCGCCCAGGCTAGAACACTGGTACCCACCTCATGTAAACACACAACCAGTCGTGCACACAAACCACGACCCTAGTTACGCTTGCGGGGGTTGAGGTCCGGCTCTCTGGTCCCGCCTCTCAACTGTCAATCCACGAACAAATTCTGTAGGTTGCTTGTGTTTATGACGATTTTGGTGAAGAGAGCCACTGCACCAGCCGTCCACAGGCCGCCATCTTGAATACCAAAAACTTTAGCACTCCGATACACAGCATGAAAGTGGAAGATTCGGAAAATTTCTTTATGAATGATACTCAAACACCTGTAAATATAACTGATATCAACACGAGCGTGGCAGATTTTGAAAGAGAAATTGACAATATGCCGATGCACTCAGCCCCGGGTACAGACTCATGGAATTCAATATTTATAAAGAAATGCAAAGTGCCAGTAGCACAGGCACTCAGTATATAGTGTGGAGGAAGAGCTTGGACACAGGGGAGATACCAGATGCGCTTAAAGCAGCAGACATTGCCTCTCTACACAAGGGTGGTAGCAAAGCATGGGCAAAAAATTATAGACCAGTCGCACTAACGTCCCACATAATAAAAGTATTTGAGAGAGTGATCAGTGTTGGAAATTTCCAACACTTATCATCTACTATTGTATTATAATAAATTATCATCACCTTACTAATTGCAGTAGTTCTTAACACCACTAACAGTAGTGTTAATATAATTTAATCTGAGCATATTGCTGATAATATTACTCCTGATCTTGTAAAATCGAGAGTTATTAATTGAAATTATTTAGTAACAGTTTTTATTCTGTTACGATCGAATGCTCTGGAGAAGTATAAATATTATCTCCATTTCTCGCTAGAGATCATTTATCGAGAATATTATAATTATTAAATCCCTATAATTCCAACCCAGTTCATATTATCGCATTTCATCCATAATTGCGCGGAAAAGAATAATTCGTGTTTAATAATTTCCGTGGTGAATGCGAGAGCGGGGAGAGGGAAGGCGGCGACGCCATTACTCAAACAGGGCTTGGTCACGAGGCAGCGTTGGTGAGGCACATGGCAGCTGCTGGGAGTTCTTATCGACAAGAATTACGTTGATACCCAGTTAATAAGTGAAAATTACTTGCCTATGTGTTCTCTAGTGCCTCGTCAGTTAATAACGCGTCGACAATCGAAACCAGGACTCGTAATTAAGTGTGCACAGCAGTGAACATTGAGACTGGCTGACGCGATTTCGGCAGACTTCAGTATTCAATACGCTCAGCTAAGTATATAATTCAGGGCGATGCATCACTCGAGATTGTATATTTGTGAGTAGTCTGTCGTTAGGAGGAGAGATTAATAAAAACACAAAGTGAGTAGATTTTCGTGAAATCATTCAGTTTCATGAATATCTGAATATAATTTGTAGCCTAGTCCATCGCTACTTAAATTTCTTGTATTACAGCGTGTATATGAGGTGCCAGCAAGATTCTCATCAGTCGTGTTATTTACCTCGAGTTCTTTCTCTATGGGGATTCCGTGACCACGAGGACGAATGATGAACTGGCGTTAGAAATCGTCTTACAGCTAAGACACATTTTTTCGTACAAATTTATTCAACTTGATTATTGATTCTATATAATTCATATAGCATTTTCCATTGAATAATTATTGCCAGATTTGGTAATTAATGTTTATGCTCTAACTGTGCTCAGTATTTATGCTCAGTGATTAATGATCATGATTTGATTATCACATATTTGAATATATTGTAGTTAGATTTACCATGTTATTAATACCACAATGAACTAGTGACGAACCACACTGGTTCCTAGATATATATGAACTTCTAGAAATAACCCCCCAATGTTGATATTGAGGCTTTGGCTTTAATTAATAATTACAGTCTTCATTTATTTCAAGTGATTATTCATTAAATGAGTTTCCATAGACACTGGTTCTCTAGTGTCATTCTAATGATCACTTTTATTTGTTTTCCCTCTTTTCTCAAAAGTGGGTGGTCCTTCGAGTTATTTCAATACAATAATTAAATAATTTAATTTCTGAGTTCAAGCCCCAGATACCCAACATTTTGGTCCTTTTCGAACCGGATACCAATTAATATTAAACTATATCAGTTCTCAGACCAAACAACATTTTGGTCTTATCGAACTGGATACATACCAATTACCATTAAACTATATCCGTTCTCAGAAACCAAAACAACATTTTGGTCTCTTAGAACTGGATACAATCCAAGAAATTCTTACAACTAGTCCTGTACTAATGAGTAGTACATACATTATACATTTTTGTGCTGACCCTACCAAGGGTGGGATTCAACATTACAGTAACTCTGATTAGAGTGTACCCATATTAATTATTTGTGTATTCATTATTTTTGTGTGTGGTTTTGAGTGTTGCTGTATGATCACCATTACATCTAATGGTGATAATGATGGGCTAGCCGGACGAAAGTTAATGGTGACATGCAGACACCACTCAAAATCTTTAGCTACATACTGTTAGGTAGGGACATTTAACCTCAAAGTGAGGTAGAGTTTAATTTAGCCAGAATTCAGGCTATACTCAATATTAATTATCAACTAATGAACAAGTATCCCAGCTTCATTAGTAATATTCAATCAAGTCCTATGAAATTTGGACTTAAAGCTAACATGGCTACTCCTGAGCAATTAAGGAGAACCTATATTGGCCTCAAAGGCCATTTAACTAGACTAATTAATAAGTCTGATGGCTTGTCCAAGGCAACTCCCATTGATTACTATCTACTAGAATCATCAGTGAGAGTAGCTAATATTAAATTTGATCAAGTTAAATCTGCAAGTCAGTCTTATCTTAACTCACTGAATGCTACTGAAACTGATCTAGAGGAATTAGATCAAATTGTAGCAAATATTTCCCAGTACGAAGATGAGACTCAAGATAAATTTGATGTACTATCCAGTATAGTAAACCATCAATCCAATACAAATTCTACTATGTCTCAATCCAGTAATCAATTACCTGAGGTTCGTCTACCTACTTTAGACTTACCTACATTTGCAGGGCTGGATGAAGAAAATTGGGACACATTTTGGACTTCATTTGAAGTTCATATCCATAACAGGTCTTATCTTGACCCAGTTTCTAAATTTTCATACCTGATTAGTCTTCTCAAAGGGGAAGCTAAAAAGGTTATAAATAACCTAGCTCTCACTGAGAGTAATTATGTGGAAGCTATAAAACTGCTGAAGTTGAATTATTGCAACCAGGAGTTAAGTATAGCTAACCTTTATTACCAATTGCTAGATCTGAATGCACCAAGTAACAGACCAGACTCACTTCAAAGCTTCAGACTAGAAGCAGAGTCTCTAGTGAAGACCTTAGGTACTAAAGTTGATGTACCAGCCTCAGAATGGTCAATCAAGTTACTTTTGCAGAGGAAATTGCCTCAAAATATCTTAGCAGAAATCTGCTCACATTATAAAACCGAGTTTCTCACTCTCGAGCAAATATTCGAGGGACTGAGAATAACAGTTAACAGGTTGAAGACTCATGATAAGATTAAACCTGAGTCTAAATCACCTAACATTGACATCTCAGTCAAACCCAAATTGACTTTGAATAAATCCAATAAATCTAAGCCTAAGACTACTCCATCCACTGGAAAAGGGAGTGGTAGTGTAGGTATTTATACTGTATCTCCCTCTGACACTGCAACTGATGTGTCTACTAAAAGGACAAATTCAGTCAGAGAGAGAAGGTGTCTGTTCTGTGATCAAGAACATCTCACCTACAAATGTACTGTTTATCCTAACTTTAATACCAGGATTAAACAACTTCAAGAATTACACAGATGCACCAAGTGCATGGGTTCTCATGAACCCAGTAAATGTGTTGTGCAGCTACGGTTATGCAGTAGATGCCACAAAGGTGTACATCATTATGCCTTATGTAGAACAATTTCTACCCAATCTGTGACACCTGGGGAGAATTCTATGAATTCTACCACAGTACAATATTGCAAGGTACATCAAGAAATAAGTGTACTTGCTACTGAGTCAGGCAATAATACTACTCTGCCTACAGCTCAACTCAAACTAATAGACAGGAAATCTAGAGTTAACACTAGAGGTCTCTTTGATCAGGGATCACAGAAAACCTTCATCACGCAACAATTAGTTGAGCAGTTAAAATTAAAACCTGCCAAAAGTGTGAGACTGAATATTTCTGGGTTCTTGACTAATAGTGGACCTCGTGAATACCAAGTAGTCAAGGTATTAGTGAGACTTGGATCTTCTACTAGTCCAATACAAGCGGTAGTAGTAGATAAACTTCCTTCAGACCTGCAGGTCACAGGACTAGCTCGCACTGCGAGATATCTTAAACGAAACCGCATGAGGCTAGCAGATCACAAAATAAATTCTGACTGCCTCACAGATGTTGGTATACTTATAGGCGCTGACCATTATTATAAATTTATAACTGGATGCACCAGACAACACGGAATGAATTTGTTGTCATCTGCTGGAGGCAAGTTGCTTACTGGACCGGTGCTTTTCCAACAAAAAACAGCGTCAACCAACAAACAATAACAATGCAATAGTGGCGTGACTAGGCTTGGAACAGTCACCCCTACATTTCAGAGAAATATCTGAAGATAATGAGTCTGATCCACCTGTACATCGTCTGTGGGATTTAGACACTTTAGGTATTGTCCCTGAACAACCAAGTCCTGATGATATGTGGACTTACCAGCAATATCTGGATACAGTTGTCTATAAAGACAAACAATACTGGGTGAGATTGCCATGGAAGTTGAATCATCCACAACTTCCAGTTAATTATTTCATGGCAGCCTCTCAATTACAGTCACAATTAATACGGCTGAAGAAACAGCCAGATAAATTAAATATGTACCATCAATTAATTCAGCAACAACTCAACAGTAAATTTATTGAAGTTGTTGATAATGATGACCGAAAAACAGGTCACTATTTACCCCATCACGCTGTGTTGAAAGATTCATTGACAACACCAATACGTATTGTTTTCAACTGTAGTGCCAAAGTGAAGGCAAACAGCGTGTCTTTGAATGAATGTCTCCAAACGGGACCTAGCCTAACACAAAGGCTACATGATGTACTGTTACGATTCCGTACTGGTATTTTCGCTTATACTGCTGATATCAGTAAAGCTTTCCTTAGAGTAGGCTTGCAAGAGGAGGATCGTAATTACACCAAATTTCTCTGGATTAAAGATCCCCAGGATCCTGACAGTGATGTCATAACCTATCGGTTTGCCTCTGTGCTTTTCGGAGCGACTTCCTCACCGTTTCTACTTCAAGCCACATTAGATACACATTTGAAGAAGTCAAATAGCCCTTATAAGGCAGAGATCAGTGACAACTTGTATGTCGATAATTTCCAGGGAACTACTAATGATAAATCCAAATTGGTAGAAATTTACCATGAGGCTAACCGTGAGTTATTAGGAGCCAATATGCCACTACAATCATGGGCCTCAAACAATAAATCATTAAACCAGATAATCGAGAAAGAATTTCCGGGTTATCAGGTGCCTAATCAATTAAAAGTTCTGGGCGTGGAATGGAACACAGGTACTGACGAGATGAATGTCAAGTCAGTACAAACCAATAATTCATCCCTTACCATGAGAAAATTACTCTCATATGTCAGTCAACCATTTGACCCTTTAGGCTTACTTAGTCCTATATTAATAAGGGGCAAACTCCTAATGCAGGAATGCTGGCAGAAACATATGGGATGGGATGATCCGTTGCCAATTGAGTTGCAAGAGAAATGGCAAATACTCGCAGCGGATTTCAATCAATTAGGTGTTTTGAAATTTCCTCGTAATGCTTCAGGACAAAACTTACCTACAAATTTGCACATTTTTTGCGATGCCTCTGGCAAAGCATATGGCGCTGCAGCCTACTTAGTCAATAGTGCACAATCAATTTTACTCACATCTAAAGCAAGAGTTGCTCCAATCAAGAAGAGATCTTTACCTCAAATGGAGTTAACTGCATTGCTAGTGGGAGTAAGATTGGCTCATTGCCTGACCAAGACACTCAATAATATTCACTTTGGTGAGATCGTAGTGTGGTCAGACAATGAGGCAGTCTTACAATGGGTAAGAAATAACAATAATAAAACTCCCTACGTTAGTAATCGCGTTAGGGAAATTCATGAATTATCTGCTGGATATAAATTCAGACATGTCCCCACTAAGGACAATCCTGCAGATTACTTATCAAGAGGTTTAACATTTAAACAGTTAAGCAAGTCTTCGATGTGGTTTAATGGACCTTCATGGCTTGTTAGTGGTCAGTGGCCCAAACAGAAACCACAAGTCATAGTGACCAGTATCACTACTCCCATGAAAGACCCAGAACCTCATCGAATCTCAGCTATTAATCCTCACAATTATTCTAACTTGAGTAAGTTATTAAGAGTGACAGCACATGTGTTTGACTTTCTTGCTAAGATAGGAATCAAGCATAAGTTTCCCAATCCTATCATCTACTGGATCAAACGTGCACAACAAGAGACATATGGAAGTGAATATGAAAATCTTCCAGATAAATTAACCAAGTCTCTAGGTATCTGGTATGATACCAACACTCATAATATATTAAGGTGTGGAGGACGTTTGCTTCATGCAAAAATTGATTTGGACACAAAGAATCCAATCCTTCTACCACGTCACCACATTATTACAAAACTTCTAGTTTTACATCACCATCAATATGGTACTTTGCATGGTGGAGTGTTAGACACTCTCACCGACCTCAGACAGAAATATTGGCTTCCTCAAGGTCGTCAAACTGTCAAATCAATCATTAAGTTCTGTATAATCTGCAAACGCTACGATGCTCGAGTGTGTCCTTACCCAGGACCTCCACCACTCCCTAAAGAGAGGGTAGTTCATCTTCGTCCGTTTGAGACCACTGGTGTCGATTACACAGGAGCCTTGCTTCTCACTGGCAATCCGGATAAGATACCAGTGAAAGCTTATATTTGCCTCTTCACATGTGCTACCACACGAGGCGTACATTTAGAAGTGACTTCTGACATGAGTGCTGAAGCCTTCATCCAAGCTTTTCGTAGATTTGCAGCTCGCAGATCCTGTCCCAAACTCATGATATCTGATAATGGCTCAAATTTTGTGGCAGGAGAAGCCTGCTTACGAGAGATATGGAATCATCCAGAAGTGCAGTCTGTCATGCAGAGACGACAATGCCACTGGAAATTTATTGCTCCCAGAGCCCCCTGGCAAGGTGGGTTCTACGAACGATGATAGGGACTGTCAAGAAGTGTTTAAGGAAGACCTTGCATCGACAGAAAATTAGTTACTCAGAACTCCAAACACTCGTCGTGGAAATTGAGGCGCGAGTCAACAATCGCCCATTAACTTATCTATCAGATGATTTCTCACAGAGAGAGCCTCTGAGTCCCTCGCATTTAATACATGGAGGCCTGCTGAGCCCTCTGATACCTTTGGCAGAAGAGGACCCCGTCGATCCTTCCTATGTAACCAGGAGTGACTTAGTACAAAGTTACCAACATCTCTCAAGAGTAATTGAAAGGTGGAATGAGGTGTGGACTCGAGAGTACCTCACCGCTCTACGAGAGTACCACTATGGAGCTTCGAGCCCCTATAATAAAGTACAACTTAAACCAGGAGACCTAGTATTAGTTGACAGTGATGGACCAAGGTCAGAATGGCCTATAGGCAAAATTGTTGCAATCCACCCAGATCACCAAGGCATCCTGAGAGTAGTACGAGTTTTGTGCAAAGGCACTACTACTCTAAAGACATTAGAGAAGTTGGTACCTCTCGAATTAGCAGAACGAGAGTGTTTATCAGAACCAGCTTCACCAACAGTTTCCGAGGACAACAATTCTGATCCACCGAGCACCCGCCCCACTAGAGCAGCTGCTCAACAATGTAAAAGGAAACTACAAGCCTATTATAGCTCTGACTAAGAGCAAATAATTTTTCATCCAATTTGAGTGATCATGATGATACTGTGTTGTGATGTCTAGTAACCAATCAGCTACAAGTCACAATGACCCAGACATTCACCTCACAGTAGATTCTCAGTTACTTGAATTGTATGATTTAATCATTAACTTGTTTATGTAAGCTATTAATTATGACATTAAATTTCATGTCTTAAATTCTTGTATGTCCTTGACAATTACGGGACATCCGTTATGTGTGTACTAACATACTAACATACTAACCTTAATACTAACTTCGGGATAGGTACGTCAGTACTCAACATGGCACTGCGACCCGAGTTTTCTCCCCCCGGAGTTATGTTGGAAATTTCCAACACTTATCATCTACTATTATATTATAATAAATTATCATCACCTTACTAATTGCAGTAGTTCTTAACACCACTAACAGTAGTGTTAATATAATTTAATCTGAGCATATTGCTGATAATATGACTCCTGATCATGTAAAATCGAGAGTTATTAATTGAAATTATTTAGTAACAGTTTTTATTCTGTTACGATCGAATGCTCTGGAGAAGTATAAATATCATCTCCATTTCTCGCTAGAGATCATTTATCGAGAATATTATAATTATTAAATCCCTATAATTGCAACCCAGTTCATATTATCGCATTTCATCCATAATTGCGCGGAAAAGAATAATTCGTGTTTAATAATTTCCGTGGTGAATGCGAGAGCGGGGAGAGGGAAGGCGGCGACGCCATTACTCAACAAGGCTTGGTCACGAGGCAGCGTTGGTGAGGCACATGGCAGCTGCTGGGAGTTCTTATCGACAAGAATTACGTTGATACCCAGTTAATAAGTGAAATTACTTGCCTATGTGTTCTCTAGTGCCTCGTCAGTTAATAACGCGTCACAATTGAAGCCAGGACTCGTAATTAAGTGTGCACAGCAGTGAACATTGAGACTGGCTGACGCGATTTCGGCAGACTTCAGTATTCAATACGCTCAGCTAAGTATATAATTCAGGGCGATGCATCACTCGAGATTGTATATTTGTGAGTAGTCTGTCGTTAGGAGGAGAGATTAATAAAACACAAAGTGAGTAGATTTTCGTGAAATCATTCAGTTTCATGAATATCTGAATATAATTTGTAGCCTAGTCAATCGCTACTTAAATTTCTTGTATTACAGCGTGTATATGAGGTGCCAGCAAGATTCTCATCAGTCGTGTTATTTACCTCGAGTTCTTTCTCTATGGGGATTCCGTGACCACGAGGACGAATGATGAACTGGCGTTAGAAATCGTCTTACAGCTAAGACACATTTTTCGTACAAATTTATTCAACTTGATTATTGATTCTATATAATTCATATAGCATTTTCCATTGAATAATTATTGCCAGATTTGGTAATTAATGTTTATGCTCTAACTGTGCTCAGTATTTATGCTCAGTGATTAATGATCATGATTTGATTATTACATATTTGAATATATTGTAGTTAGATTTACCATGTTATTAATACCACAATGAACTAGTGACGAACCACACTGGTTCCTAGATATATATGAACTTCTAGAAATAACCCCCCAATGTTGATATTTGAGGCTTTGGCTTTAATTAATAATTACAGTCTTCATTATTTCAAGTGATTATTCATTAAATGAGTTTCCATAGACACTGGTTCTCTAGTGTCATTCAAATGATCACTTTTATTTGTTTTCCCTCTTTTCTCAAAAGTGGGTGGTCCTTCGAGTTATTTCAATACAATAATTAAATAATTTAATTTCTGAGTTCAAGCCCCAGATNAAAACTACTAATTTATTTAGTCTGCATTTGTGCAAATCTCAGCAAATCACAGTCTAAATTCCTACCTAATAAAGGTTGGCATGACTTACTTTATGGGGCAATAATGTGAATATATAGTTGTGATATGTTTTTGGATTTTTAGATTTTATAGTTTATATAAATGTGCACTTGCACACACAGGTGAAAATACAAATATGTAGAGCTAATTTTGGCTTGCTAGTCACAGTCTTTTATGGTGGTTGATTGTGTTGACCAACTTGTCAACTACATGTGACCTAGACTCACCTGACAGGTGTACACTATTGTCAGGTTCTGCCTGTATGGTCTGGCTGTAAATTGAATGTAGGTTATGAGCTGTTGCTCCTGGTGACCTGAAGATTCTTACCTCAGTGTGAGGCATAGGTCTGAGTGTTGTGGGCAATTGACTGTGTCCCACTAGTGTTACTTTATACATGAGGTATAAGCAGGAACATTGGTGTGTATCCGGTTCGTTAAGGACCAAAATGTTGTTTTGGTCTCTGAGAACCGATATAGTTTAATATTAATTGGATTGTATCCAGTTCGTTAAAGACCAAAATGTTGGGTATCTGGGGCTTGAACTCATATATTAAAATATTTGATTAGTATGTTTAAATAAATCGAAGGACCACCCACTTTTGAGAAAAGAGGGAAAACGAATAATGGTGATTATTAGATTGACACTATAGAACCAGTGCCTATAGATAATAATTAAATAAATAATCACTTGAAAATACTGAATAGACTGTATTATTAATTAAAGTCAAAGCCTCAAATATCAACATTGGGGGGTTATTTCTAGAAGTTCATATATATCTAGGAACCAGTGTGGTTCGTCACTAGTTCATTGTTGAGTTAATAACATAAAATCTAAACTAACATAGATTCAAGACTATGATAACTCAAATAATGAATATTAAAGATTATGAATTATTGAGCAACAGTAAAGCAAACATCTTATTTACCAAATCATAAATTCTGGCAGTAAATTATTTACTGTAAAGATCCTATATGAATTATATGGAAATCAGTAATAATCTTAGATAAATTTATACGAAATGGGAGTCTTAGCTGTAAGACGACTTCTGTAACTCCATTTCGTCATTCGTCTTCGTGGTCACAGGATCCCAATAAAGAAAGAACCGAAGTGAATATCACGAATGAAGAGAAACAACTTGTCGACTCCTTGCATACACGCTGCAATCAGGGAAATTTAAGTAGCATTTAATTAGGTTACGAATTATTTCAATTATTCATTAAAATTGAAATAAAAGAAGAAAATCCACTAACGTTGTATGTTTGATGTTCATTCTTCTTAACGACAGACTACTCACAAATATACAACCCAAAATGATGCATCAAAATGAGAAAATATACTTAACATGAGCGTATCAAATACTAAGGTCTGCCGAAACCGCGTCTGCCAGTCCCAAGCGTCCACTGTTGTGTACACGTAATTACGGGCCGTGGCTTTAATTGTTGACGCGTTATTAACTGGCAAGGCACTGCAGAACACGTGGGAAGGTAATTGGTAACAATTGGGGGAGTTTCAACGTAATTATTGTTGGAGAATCCTTCAGTCACTACCACGCGTCTCGCCTCTCTGATCGCCAGGAATGACTCGTGCTCAATGGCGTCTTCACCTTCCACTCAACCCGTCTCTCGCATTCACAACAGAATTTACTAATTACAGATTATTCTTTTCCGTGTAATTACTGATGTAATGCATTAATAGGAACCGGGTTGCAATTATAGGGATTTAATAATTATATTCTCGATAAATGGTCTCAAACGAGAAATGGAGAGGATGTCTATTCCCTCCATAGCATTCGAACGTAACAGATAAAAACTATTACTAGATAATAATTTCAGTTAATAACTCTCAATGTCGTGAGAAAATTAGCAATAGGCTCAGATTAAATTATTGTTAACACTACCGTTAGTGGAATAAATAACTACTGTAATTAGTATATAATAATGAGGTATTATAATGCAATGGTAGTGTGTCAGTGTTGGAAATTTCCAACAGCAATAGTATTTTCTCTATTCATAATATTGGTAATAGTGTGTGTTGTGGTATTATATATTTCCAGTGTCTGTGTTACATAATACATTTTGGTCATTTCAGGAAAAGTCAAAAGAAGTCTCATTTTATTGCTCTAAACATTGCTGGAATTTTTTTACTGCAAAGACTTTTGCTATGACTAACTCGAAAGGGCAGTTGTTAAAATTAGATCTGAATAAATTAACGAATGAGTATAGCGGTAATAGCCACTCTCCTGTGGGTATGGAGAGGGTTACGAGGGCCAACATCCAGACGAACACCTCTATTAATAACAACTCCAGTTCTCAGAATATGAGGATTACAAAAAGAACTCCTGACCATAATTCCATAGAAGACATCACCGCGGCTGCATCGACAGTCGGAAATAGTTGTTATGTTTGTGAAATAATATTTACATGGTAATAATAGAATGTAACTAAACTATAATCTCCCAGCCTGTTCTCTAAACATTATAGTACCTAAAATTAGTAACAAATATGGACTGTTCCACCTTTAGAAACAGTCCACATTTTGCACATTTTTCGTGTTGTAGATTGCCAGAATAAGAATTCAACAACCAAACCTAACTTTTCCAAATAGTCCTAATTTAGCACATATATCTACCCTGGGGGTAGATACGAAGTCTAGTGACATGTAGTGGAGCCGCTTCCCCAGAAGACTACCTCTCTTCCCTGGGCCGAGTGAGGTAGGGCATCATCCCATTAGTCTACCAATCTATCCAGGGGCAGGGTGGAATAGAGGGAATGACATCGCCTGATAGTTAACCTATCTACCTGGGGACAGGGTAAGGGGAATTATCTCCCCAGTAAACAGCCAATCTACCTGGGAACACGGTAAAGGGAATCACCTCCCAAGTAGACTGCTTATCTACCTGGGAACAGGGAAAGAAGAATCACCTTCCCAGTAAACTACCTATCTACCTGGGAACAGGGTAAGGTGAATCACATCCCTCAGTAGACTACCTATCTACCTGGGGATAGGGAAATGGCAATCCCCTCCCAAGTAGACTACCTATCTACCTGGGGGACAGGATAAGGGAAATCTCCTCCCCAGTAGTCTATCTTCCTCTGCAGGGGGTGGCGTGAACCCCCCCCCCCTTCATTCCCAGTAGACTACCAGTATACCCTGGATCGGGGTTAGTGGGGAATACCCCCCAGTAGACTACCACTCTACCCTGGACCTTAGTAGACTGCCAATCTACCCTGGGTCTCACTAGACTGCCAATCTACCCTGGGTCGGGGGACCAGGTACCCCGTACCCTAAGCAGTATACCTGTTTCTATTTCAGAAGTATTTTATTACAAAAGGATTGAAAATCTATCTTGTATTCCTGTCTTCCTTGAGACATGAAACACTGGCATTTTTAACCCATCTTGGATATAATATATTAAATTTAATTCAAATGTTTATTCATAAGAATGTGTGTACGAAGAACATAAGAGTAATGTACAATTGTAGGGACACATACTATTGAAGCCAATATTACGCAAAGCGTCTCCTGGAAAACTTTAAATAATATTGAAACAAATTTAAATTAAGTTGTGGAGAGGTGAGCACTTAATACTAAAAGAGAATTTAGGTGGCATAAGCCAGGTAATAAAAGTTGTTCAATGTCAACAAATCTTTTTTGACTAGTTGTATATGAAAAGGGCTGCAATTGTTCCAAGTTTCAGTTCTGCAGCCTAAATAGAAAGGGAGATTTTTGTTTTGTTTTTTCGACGAATTTTGCACATTTTCAAATCAAAATTACAACCACAAGTTTCAAATAAAATAATTTCTATGACACTCTTCTATCATAATAGTATATAATAAAGGATCTGATTCAGCTGATTTTCCAAAATATGTTTAGTTTACTAATACAAATAGTCAGTTTCATAAAAAAATTATGCAAATATATCATGGTTTATTACTATTATAAAATCAATAAATGAACTTGGAAAAATAAGCTCGAATCAGATTGTAGAAACATAAACACTACATATAAGGTGTAAGGGTCATGTAAATTGATAAAAAATGAAAGAGTTATAGGAACGTTTATATTACTTGAAAAAATAAGTAAAAAATAGTCTAAGATTCTGCCATATGTGGCTGAGGTTGACATTAACCAATTTCCTCCAAAATTGGCACCCCTTACAGATAGGCTTACGTGCAGTCAGGTGTATAAGTTTCATGCAAATCGTCTAATAAACAAATAAGAATTTTTTTTTTTTTGTTTTAACCATTTTTTTTTTTAGATAAAAATAATTATTAAATATTCTTACTATTGTGATAGCTGAGAGTCATAAACATGATTTCAGTTGACACTTGTGTTTGATGTTAATTTTTGACCATTTTGGAAAAAAATTCAAAATTTTTGACACTTAATTCAATATTTTTTTTCTCCTTCCCTATTTATGCAACGATGCTGAGACCTGGACCAGATGAAATCCTTTTCATATATAACTCGTCACAAAAGTTTAATTGAAATCGAATCAGTTTTCATTCATTGCTTATTTTTGCATTATGTTTACAATAATGAGAAAGTACAAGAAAAATAAAAAATGAATCCAGTGAAAAGTTAACACTTAAGGATAACTATTACATTATGGAGTCACTAGTGTAATTATGGGTTAAGCTTTACACCTTTAGTGTCTACTACTGTTTCATCTAATTACACAGAGCACCGATGGCTGAGTGAACAACACGCTGGATACGTAATCCTGTGGTCCGGGGTTCGATTCCTGGAAATAAAATGGGGAGAGTTTCTCACCCTGATACCCCCTGTTACCTAGCAGTAAATAGGTAGCAGGGAGTTAGACAGCTGTTATGTGCTGCTTCCTGTGTATGTGTGGGGGGTGGGAGTGTTGGAAATTATCCAATACTTATACATCATTTTTGTATAATAATACATTATTACTGTATTAACCACAGCAGTAATTACTAATCTTACTAATTCGTAGAATTAATAAAATTATGTTTCTATTGCGACGCAGTATTTTCCCAAATCCTTCCTACAGTCTCAGTGACGCCCAGAGGTAGCAACATGCTAAAACAGAAATTCTCTCCACATTTAGTTAAATCTAAACAGAGTCCAGTTAATTACTTTCCTTTATTAAGGATAATCGTTTACTTAGTTGTCTTATTTATACAACATATACTGCTTACTGAACTCGCTTATTTAGGTGAATTAACAACTACAGTGGAAAATATTGCAATGTAAAACAATTCAATATAATATTCCTTTCTTTACTTTACGCAGTCTTAATTAATAAGCTGACTTGCGTTATGCAAAAATATATTGCACCTTAATAATTTCATCAGCGACATGAACACTTATTACTATTCCTTACTTCCCTAATTAATTACAAGTAAAATAATTTATGCTTGAGAATAGTTTGGAGTGTTCTGTGCAAGCGTATCGCAGCCAGGGACCGAGGAAGGAGACACCATTCCTACTACAACCCGTTCTCGCACTTGCTTATAGTCAATATTGGCTTATTTAATAAGTACATATGTGACATACTAATTGATTGTAAATATTTTAGTTTACCTTGAAAAGCTTCATAGAAAACACCGACTTCACCTAACCTTCTTAGTATGTTAAGATAAGCATCTTATTGCTTCCTAATTACAATTATTACTTAACTTATACCGTTGATAGATAATTACAATTATTACTTAACCTATACCGTTGATAGGTTAAGTAATAATTGTAAATAAGAAGCAATAAGATGCTTATCTTAACATACTAAGAAGGTTAGGCGAGGTCGATGTTTTCTATGAAACTTTTCAAGGTAAACTAAAATATTTACAATCAATTAGTATGTCACATATGCACTTATTAAATAAGTCAATATTGACTGAAAGCAAGTGCGAGAACGGGTTGCCTACTAGCAACTCCATATTAGCAGCATGCAAGAGAGAGAAACGCCATTGCAAGGAACTTGCGCAGTGTCATTTAATTCGCTCCCACAATCCCGAGAGCAGTACCACGTTATTTCGGCACACAACAGCAGTGTCCAGGAACTAATCAATTCACCAGCCCGTAGTTTTAGTTTAGTTCATTTATCATGCACCCCATACCCATCTTGTGGGCGGTAGTGGAAAGGGTTACAGAGGCACATAATGGGCTCAGGGACTGAACCCCACAATTCATTTAGCTAAGCAAGTTACAATCTTGATGAGCTAGTTACAAAATTCAATATAAGTCGTCACATCAACAATGGGTTCGAGATCGACCTCAAGTACAGGTTCTAAATTAAGCAACTGACATGTGAAGAGCTAGTGTCAAAATTTATATGTTTGTCCTGCACACCGCCCCCCATCGAAGATGACGTCTTAGCCACAGCAGTTGAAGACAGAGGACTGGAATCGTTCCTTCATCAACGGACACTCGGCCCGGCAACTATTAATTACCTATAGTGTAACAGTGATCACATGTTTATATTTAGGCTAGTTGTCGTTAGGCTGTTTAATTACCACCAAAATTTATTAGGTTTACTCCCTAGCCATATTCCGTAATTATTTTGGGAATTCATGTTCATTAATATCTGAAGAAGAATTCTACAATAACAGATATATCGTTTAATTTATTAGGAAGAATTCCTTATTAGATATGTCTGTAATTAGTTACGTAGAAGATTTCTACAAAGTAATTGCCTTCCAGCTCCCGAGTCCACATCACGAAAGGAGCTAGGCTATACCACAACCACCTTCATGTGCAACAATTTCCTCGACACAACACGTCGTCTGTGGAGTGTGGCAACCGATTTCCCATCTCTTATTTTACAGCTAAGCTGTCAACTTTATTGTAGATAACTAACAAATATAGTTACCTTAATGATATCCCAATGAGATCAATACTACTAACCCATTGATTTAGTTTTATACTAGTCTATACTATTGTAGTATTTTGAGGTACATTTGCCTCCAATTATTATTACCTAGTTCATTTAATTTCAATCATATTTATTTATTTTCTAATTATTTAGTTACTTCAGTGACGAACCAGCGTTGAAATCATGCTTGGGATATATTAATCTTTTCGCATGTAACCCCCCATTTTGGGTGTGTGAATTTGACTCATAATACAGTTCCTTTGATATTTCAATATATTATTAATTAAGAATATCCATAGGACACTAGTTCATGGAGTTAATATCTAACCCAGTTTTCCACTTTTTCTCAAAAGGTGATGGTCCTTCGTAACAATCGAAAATAGTATCAATTTAAATGATTTGCATAAGTCAAGTTTTCCCACAGGGGGGAAGAAAATTAGTAGTTAGTAACAGTTGACTGACAGTTGAGAGGAGGTCAAAAGAGCAGAGCTCAACCCCCGCAAGCACAGCTAGGTGAATACAGTATAAAGCTTAGGTACTTATTAATTAACTCTGTATATAGTATAATACACCAACCTTGTCCTCTTACAAAGAACGTCGCTTTTCGCTCGTATGCCTTACTACGGCCAAAAATTGTTGTACTAGAAAATTCAGCCCCCTCCTCCGAAGACAGTACGTTTTAATACTAAATATAATAAGTACAATCCTGACTATAGGCTTAGTACATATATACACTTAATCGCGTTTATCGCACCAAAATATTGTGAATATTAGAGTTTACCTGAAAAGCTGTATAGAAAACCACGACCTAACCTAACCGTGTTAGTGTCGGAGGACAAGCATGTAAATAGCATTTATAGCTTCTTAATTACAATTAGTTCTTAACTTATAGCTATATTGATATTACAATTTTATAAAACTAATAAAACAAAAAAAAGTCTTTCAATAAATTATAAATTAACTCAGGATATTTTCAAATTTTGTATAAAATCTTTATTGTTTAATAAAAGTGAAAAATAAATTCTTTATATATAAAACTTGTATATGTATAACAGAACTTATAACCTTCAACCTAAAATTTACAGTTTATTAACAGAAAATGAGAATACATGGGGAGGTAAATGTAACGTCACAATTAAGTATGTTTATGTCCTATGCAGAGTTGGGAGTGTACTTATAACATTTAGTATTTAAATGTACTCTGGCTTAGACTGTTAGGTTAGGAGAGGACACTTTAAATTAACCGTTTTCTTGACGTTTTGAAGCCTTAGGGGGGGGGGGGGCAGGCTGAATATACATAATATTTAGTACTAAGAAAATCATTAGAGCAATGCAGGGATTTGAGCCAGTATCCAGCGACTCCCTGACGTTAGCCTTAACCCACTTGGCCATGATAGGACAATAGCTATTCAACTCAGATCACTACAAAGTCCACTGGGAGTCTGGACGCCCTAACTGGTGCCACAACCAGGTTTTACTGTAGAACACTGATTCAAATCTACGCATTGCTCCAAATGATTTTCTCATTGTTATACCATTGTAATTTCTTTGCGTACATCTATTAGGTAATTAACAAAAGAAGGCATCAAGCCAGGAAGACTTACGTAGCGCCATTCAGAATGCGCTAAATATCGCTGAAGATATCAATATGAGAACAAAAGTGCACAAGGCGAGCAATATCCAAGGTATCAGATTCACTAAAAATTCTATCAAGAGATGTGTACATTTAACAGCCCATGACTATTGTCAATATTATCCTTACTAAATTTATAATATTGGCAATGCAGTTTTTATAAATCATTATATTTAGAGTCTATAAAACATTACTTAATGTAATGTATTTTAAATAGATTGCTGACAGTATTATTGTATATTAGTATCAGCATTGTACCCAATATATTGATTGGTCTAGGTGAGGTTAGGTAAGGATTTTGTCTATTATTTAGTATTTTATATTTTTACACACAAGGGTAAAAAATTTAAAAGAATATAGTATTGAAATTCAGCAAATATTCAAAAAGATGGGTTACACTTTTTTCCAATTGTTAGCCTTAGTCTTAAAATATTATATTTACCATGAATTATTTAATATACAGGCTTATAATTTTTTAAATAAAGGATAACTTTATTTATGGCGAACAATATTAGTAAAAAAAACTGGCACACAAGAAGTCATCAACTCTATTGGATTCTCTCATTTTAAATTAATTAAGTCAATATTTACTTATTAAGAATGTATATAATAACTTGCTATGCTAATTTGCATTCGTCATTTCAAAGATATATTTCATACAAATTACAGGTATACAAACATACATCGCTGGCTGATTTTTTTTCCACACAGACGTGGCTACACATTTACAATGCTAACCAGTATATATGTGGGAATTTTAACCCACTATATCTATATATAGTGGAAACATATTATGTTTCCACTATCTAATATCTAAGAAACATATTATTTCTAAATCATATCAAAATCATATCAGAATCACTACAGATTCATTATACCCTACATCTGGATCCTACATGGCAATGCCACTATGATCACGTACACCATAGGGCCCTTGGTGCCTACGTGACTTTGTGCATGATTTCTCAAGGATCTAAAAGCTTCAAGAATGATACGTAATTAAAAAAAAAAAATTGGAACATCAATCGATTTCCGGTGAGGATTAAATCAGATCGTTAATAATAATTAATAGTACTATCCAGTATTACCAATAATCTATAAATCTTATTTCTAACTATATTATAATCACATCTTATCTCAATCATATGTCTAGATAGTAAAAATAATAAATCAATATGCATTGAAGCTACCCTCGCCAAAAGAGGGCGGAGCCAACTCGGGTGAGAAGCGACCCAAGCAACACCCCGAGGCAGAAAACGTATGTTTACAGAGTGAATTCGTGCGATGGTGCCTTGCAAACAATTTCTGTAAAGGACACCACACTAACTTTTCATTATCACCAGTGATTACTCTCTAGAACTGGGGAAGTACCTGGACAATACCTACAAGGAAAAATACCTAGTACTTTATCTAAATAAGAGTGGAGCACACCAAGTGACACCGCCTCCACCACACCTAATCTTATCCTACTGCAAACACAATTAAGGACATAATCAATTAGCAATGCTACAAGAAAAATAAACAGCAAAGCTGTGATATAAAATATAGTGCCTAAGATCTACAAGAGAGTTATCCTGTTTGGCAACTTGTCAGACGGCACAGGCATTCAGATTAAGTATATTGAGTGTTAATGTAATGTGTTGATAGACCAATTGCATGCTTGTGTAACCTTAATCTATGCAATAAGTCTGTTTGTCGTTACAGAGCAGGGCGGCATGTTTGTCGTTACAGAGCAGGGCGATGCCCATATTTCAGTAAGTTTTTATTAATCTTTCAGCAACTGAATCTTTTCAAATCATCTTGACATTCATTAATTATTGAACTTCAGTCATTGAAAGTCAAGGAATAATCTGGTAGTGACTACAATGACCGTGTAGTGACTGAAACTCTTCATATAAATTGAATATATATATATATATATATATATATATATATATATATATATATATATATATATATATATATATATATATATATATATATATATGTGTGTGTGTGTGTGTGTATGTATATATATATATATAATTGATCATATATATTAAGTTAACAATTGCTTACTTAGTTATCTTTAATTTATCATATAAGTTTATCATATTGAATATAATCTCTTGTGCCTAGATACCGGTACTTGGGCCAGATTTGTGGTCATTTGATTGCATATTCATCTATATCATACCTCTATAATACAAACTGTTGTGTTTATTAATATTTGAATAATGGCTGTTATAGTTATGGTGCAAGGATGGACTATGTACATGTTTAGATCCTTGATGTAAACAGCACCAGTGTTCAGTTATAGAACTGAGTTTATGTAGCCTTATCCTTGTATTAACAATACAAGTTAATGTGCCAAATTGTCTGCAGGTGGACTGTAGATCTTCAATCAACTTCTTCATTCACCCTTAGGGACCCCCACTGCCCCTTATAGTCCACAGTTTGTCAATAGGAAAAGAGGAACTTGGCTTTACGACCTTAGCTAGGGACTTCTGTTTTATTAATTTTGCATACAGTAATTTTCATTTTAGTACATTACAAGTCCCAAGCAGTTTTCCTCATTTATCAATCCCGACAATTTTCCCACAATATATATATTTTCTTTTGTTCTCAATGGGCAGGATTAGAGATCTATTAAACATAGTTCAGTGATGTATTAAACAATCAACTACAGAAAGTGATTGATTGATTAAAACCAAAGAAAAAAAGCCTAGGGGTGTTCCAGAGGTGTCTTGTCATGAAGCAGTGTTCTTATGAAGATTTACCTTCAGAAACAGTTTGATGAATCACAAAACCGCCAAGAATGGAAAGTTGCTGAAGAACTTGAATAACTGCTTCAGGAGACCTACCATAGCTCTGGAGTATTTCTCAAGACTTGCAGCAGACAAGGCCAGGTTTCAACAAGCATTTATGCAACTTCTTAGGAACCTGAATATATTTTCTCAATCTTAGGCACCTTTGTTTACATTTATTAGGCAGTTTAGGAGCTCCGAAAAACACTAAGAAGTAGATGATAACAATAATGTGGCTAAATATATAATAGGCGGACATCAGAAAATTTAAGAAACTACAACATTTTGGTCCGGCCTCGACCATTATCAAGTCGTGTAATCATTTTCTGATGTGTGGTTTGGATATGAAAGATGTATAGGTTCGTAAGTGGTTACAAAAATGTTTGTTAAAACCTGGACTTCTCCATGGGGGATCTTTAACATGTGTGGCAGGACGGTTTCATGGAACAAGTGTTAACACTTCTTGCGGAGAAGCTTCATGATGGTTATGGCATTATCTCTACATCTGAGAGACGGCCTGGTACTTTCATTGGATTTCAAGACATACTTCTTCAGAAAGCCCAAAGAGTTGCGGAGGTGGCGGCTTCTTGGATGTGGGTACACTACAGCAATGTCTACAGCAAGGTCATGAATCAGTTTCAACCGTAGGAAGTCATTGTTTAGGGAATGGCCCACGAGAATGGTTTTGCTCCCGAACAAAGACATCAGCTTGGAGCGGACTTCTTGAAGGTTCGTCGTAACACCTTTGAATTGTTTGGCAGTGAGTCCAGAGTGTATGGTGTTGTAGTCTACAATGTTCTCAGGTTTCACAAGTGTCTCGTACACCACTTGGTAGTCAGTGTTGACTACAGAGATTGCCCCCACGTCCATTCCCTCTGTGGTGTAGATCATCTCACAGACCAAGGCATAAATGATTTTTTCGTCATTATCACTTTGTTGAGTGTGGCAAAATCCAGTAAGATTATCAAGGTCTATATCCGCTGTTACGTGCTGCGATGCTATCTTACAGGGAGCGGCGTTACTCTTTTGTTGACAACAGCGATAGAGCTTAACGGGGGAGCCATAGAGTCTGCCAGAATGGTATCGACACTCACTGGAGATCAGTGGACGTCCTTCATCATCAATACGGTACACTGTATTGCACCGATTACATTTGCGCATGCCAACTCTCGGGATGAGAGAGTACTGGGCATCCACATTGTTTATCCGAGCCTTACCGCTTCCCTGGGGGTGAGGCCGTGGGTAGCTGTATCTAGAAAGGGCCGCTTCGGACAGCTTCAATCGTAATGCGCGGTCATATAGTGTTCTATCTTGTGCCGCCATATCTTGCTTCACTCCCTCGGATGTTCTTCACCTGAAATAAAGTTAATTATATTTATTTAATGTTTATGGAAAAGTAAACATTTACCAGGCTCCTAAAAGAAAGTATAGATAGGTTTGCCTATCCTCATCTGGAATCAGTGTTTCGATTCTAGCAAAGAATGAAAAAGCTGGAGGACTACAAATGCAATTCCAATTTGTAAGAAGTGATCACCTATACTAAATTATCATCCAAATATTTTAATGTCTTGTTATGGGAAATTTTCTTGAGTCGATATCACAAATGCTATTCAGACACACATGAAAAATAATATAATAATTTAATTGTCAGGAGACTGGAAGCCAGAGTGTATTCATACATGATATTCTTATATTGAGGTCCCCCAAGACTGAACTACTGACCCCGCCCAGGATACAACCCCATAACAAGCCCTGGAAACAAAAACCGAAACTGTCTCTATTTTCCACTTGTTACAACTTGCTATATTCGTTGATATAACTGGTTAGGTGTTAAAACTTGTTCGAACGTTGTACCAACGTCGTAGTTTCGGTGTGTGTTTGGCGGGAGCTGACTAACTCCTAGTACCTACGCACTGCTAGGTGAACAGTTGCATTAGGTGAAAGGAAATGCGCCCAATTATTTCTGTCTCGCCCGGGATTCGAACCAGGAATTCCTCGATTATGCGCCGAGAATGATTCCCGACCGAACTACCGGGACCCCCTATATGTAAATAAAAATGTAAAATGAAAAATATGTAAATAAAGAACTCACTATAGCATCATTTAGAATCACTCTGGCTTTACAAATGCTCTTATTATTTACCAGCACATATACAGAAGAGTAAAAGATTAGAACATTATGTAGTAACAGAAAATAACATTAAGATGAGTAAAACTTTGTCAATCTTACGTCATCTTAATTCACTTTAATTATGACATATATAGGATTTTGAGCTTAGGAAATGGTAAAAAAAGTTCTACATTGAAATTACAATAGCTTCTTGTATGAAACGAAAAACATTTGCCTTATAATTTTTTGTTTTCATTTTAGCATTTTTGTGATATAGCTTACCATTAAACCTGACATTTGATTTCTTACTGTTCAAAAATATGTTTCTTATTCTGTGTTGAAACAAACTAAACAAAAATTCACATGTAAATCCAACACAACTAAACAAAAATTCACATGTGAATCCAACACAACTAAGCAAAAATTCATGTGTGAATACAACCACAACTGAACAAAATACATTTACTGAGAAGCTAACAGGGTGTTATTGTGAGTTATTATTCCAGATCTGGAAATGACATGTTTGCTACTGAAGCATAAATAGGGTAAGAAAGATTGTGTTTAGTGCAGTAACAGCCTCAGGATCCAAGCGGAAGATTGTGATAGTCCGGAAAGGACTAAATACTAAATGAATCAAATAAAGAAAGAGAAGGTGGATTGTTGTAGAAGTTGGATACCTTTGAAAAAATTCAAGTACATGTCAACAGCAGACGGGTGTACACAACTGCAGACGGGTGTACACAACTGCAGACAGGTGTACACAACTGCAGACTGGTGTACAAAACTGCAGATTGGAGTACTCAACTCAACTAGCTTAAAATGTATTATTCAAACTGACTGTGGGAATATGCTACAGGGCAGACACAGCAAGAGCAGAGGAAGTAGCTGATCTGCATAATGTGATCAATGCTGCGTCACAAACCCAAACTCTTATAATGGGCGATTTTATCCACGAGACATTAAATTGGGTAAACCTAACATCGCAAGCAGAAGGAGATATACTTGCTAACTAGCTACACGCTCTGGACCGAGTGTGGCTGGCGGCTGATTATATGATACCATGTAGTACACTTGTGGTAAAGTCACATACAGGTTACTTAGGCAGCGGCACTGCCTATAGTTCACTCTAGGTATCACTCACAGATGATCTCTATTTAACACCAGGTGTTGCCTGAT
>WNGS01169288.1:69407-85521 GCA_020271785.1 Procambarus virginalis
GTGCTGACAAAAGCTGTTTCTCCTGTTGAATTTCCTTACCTAACCTATTGTAGTCATTTATGTTTAAATTTGCTTTAACTTCTTCCAAGCTATTTTTAAGTTTATTTTCTTCTTCCATGGCTTTGGAATTTGTTTCCAATTTATTCTTATTCTTGCACAAGTCTTTCACTAAACCCTCAAGACATAAAACTCTGCTATTCAAATGGTCATTACTTTCTTTCAATTTACTAATTATTTCTACATGAGAGTTTACTATAGTATCTAATTTTACCAGTTTGTTATGTAGACTGCTAATGTAGACTGCTAATATCAATGCTTTCTTTATTGAATCCAGCAAAATCAAGCTCTGTTTTGTTTTTCCTCTTGCCGGCGGCCATCTTGAATGTTCTTCTCTGCACTGGAAACATAAGGGCAACTTTTTCTCATACGATTTTTCAATTCCCTTAGCACATTCCTGTTATCTTACCTATTTTTCAGAAGCACTATACCTTTATGTTCTCTGGGACTCCACTCACTATCATCAACCTGTACTACAATACTTAGGATTGTTGAAATATGCTGGAGCTCCTCTGATGCAAGTGTTGATCCTAGGGGTGTCACCTTTTTTTTTATCCCTATAAAGGTCCCTATCACTCTCATAAAGGTTCCTATCACTCCCAATCATAGGGAGTGTATACAACTTCAGACGTGTGTACACAACTAGGGTACACATCCATACCAATGGGGACCCATCCATAACCATGGGAACCATCGATAACCATGGGAACAACCCATAACCATGGGAACCATCCATATCCATGAGAACCATCCATAACCATAGGGAGCCATCCATAACCATGGGAACCATCCATAACCAAGGGAACCATCCATATCCATGGGAACCATCCATACCAATGGGGAACCATCCATAACCATGAGAACCATCCACAACCATGAGAACCATCCATAACCATGAGAACCATCCATAACCATGAGAACCATCCATAACCATGAGAAGCAACCGTAACCATGGGGACCATTCATGACACTGGGTACCATCCATAACCATAGGTACCATTTATAACAATGGGAACCATTCATAACTATGAGAAGCATCCATAATAATGAGAACCATTCTTAACAATGGGAACCGTCAATAACCATGGGGAACTTTCCTTAACTATGGGACCATCCATAACCATGGGAACTATCCATAACTATGGGGGACCAACCATAACCATGGGGAACCATCCATAACCATGGGAACTATCCATAACCATGGTGACCAACCATAACCATGGGAGACCAACTATAACCATGGGGAACCATCCATAACCATGGGGGACGAACCATAACCATGGGGGACGAACCATAACCATGGAAACCATCCATAACCATGGGGGACCAACCATAACCATGGGGGACCAACCATAACCATGGGGGACCAACCATAACCATGGGGGACCAACCATAACCATGGGGACCAACCATAACCATGGGGACCACTATAACCATGGGGGACCAACCATAACCATGGGGGACCATCCATAACCATGGGGGACCAACCATAACCATGGGGGACCAACCATAACCATGGGGGACCAACCATAACCATGGGGGACCACCATAACCATGGGGGACCATCCATAACCATGGGGGACCATCCATAACCATGGGGGACCATCCATAACCATGGGGACCAACCATAACCATGGGAGACCAACCATAACCATGGGGGACCAACCATAACCATGGGGGACCAACCATAACCATGGGAGACCAACCATAACCATGGGGGACCAACCATAACCATGGGAGACCAACCATAACCATGGGGGACCAACCATACCATGGGGGACCAACCATAACCATGGGGGACCATCCATAACCATGGGGGACCATCCATAACCATGGGGGACCAACCATAACCATGGGGGACCATCCATAACCATGGAGGACCATCCATAACCATGGGGAACCATCCATAACCATGGGGGACCATCCATAACCATGGGGAACCATCCATAACCATGGGGAACCATCCATAACCATGGGGAACCATCCATAACCATGGGGACCAACCATAACCATGAGGAACCAACCATAACCATGGGGAACCATCCATAACCATGGGGAACCAACCATAACCATGGGAACCATCCATAACCATGGGGACCATCCATAACCATGGGGGACCATCCATAACCATGGGGGACCAACCATAACCATGGGGGACCAACCATAACCATGGGGAACCATCCATAACCATGGGGAACCATCCATAACCATGGGGGACCAACCATAACCATGGGGGACCAACCATAACCATAGGGGACCAACCATAACCATGGGGACCAACCATAACCATGGGGGACCAACCATAACCATGGGGGACCAACCATAACCATGGGAACCATCCATAACCATGGGGAACCATCCATAACCATGGGGGACCACCATAACCACGGGGGACCAACCATAACCATGGGGAACCAACCATACCCATGGGGGACCAACCATAACCATGGGAACCATCCATAACCATGGGACCATCCATAACCATGGGGGACCAACCATAACCATGGGGACCAACCATAACCATGGGGGACCAACCATAACCATGGGGGACCAACCATAACCATGGGGGACCAACCATAACCATGGGGGACCAACCATAACCATGGGGGACCATTCATAACCATGGGGGACCAACCATAACCATGGGGGACCAACCATAACCATGGGGGACCAACCATAACCATGGGGGACCAACCATAACTATGGGGGACCACCATAACCATGGGGGACCAACCATAACCATGGGGGACCAACCATAACCATGGGGACCCATCCATAACCATGGGGACCAACCATAACCATGGGGGACCAACCATAACCATGGGGGACCAACCATAACCATGGGGGACCAACCATAACCATGGGGACCAACCATAACCATGGGGGACCAACCATAACCATGGGGACCAACCATAACCATGGGGGACCAACCATAACCATGGGGACCAACCATAACCATGGGGGACCAACCATAACCTATGGGTGACCAACCATAACTATGGGTGACCAACCATAACCATGGGGGACCAACCATAACTATGGGTGACCATCCATAACCATGGGGGACCAACCATAACCATGGGGGACCAACCATAACTATGGGTGACCAACCATAACCATGGGGGACCAACCATAACCATGGGGGACCAACCATAACCATGGGGAATCATCCATAACCATGGGGGACCAACCATAATCATGGGTGACCAACCATAACCATGGGGGACCATCCATAACCATGGGGGACCAACCATAACCATGGGGGACCAACCATAACCATGGGGGACCAACCATAACCATAGGGGACCAACCATAACCATGGGGGACCAACCATAACCATGGGGGACCAACCATAATCATGGGGGACCAACCATAACTATGGGTGACCAACCATAACCATGGGGGACCAACCATAACCATGGGGGACCAACCATAACCATGGGGGACCAACCATAACCATGGGGGACCAACCATAACTATGGGTGACCAACCATAACCATGGGGGACCAACCATAACCATGGGGGACCAACCATAACCATGGGTGACCAACCATAACCATGGGGGACCAACCATAACCATGGGGGACCAACCATAACCATGGGGGACCAACCATAACCATGGGGGACCAACCATAACCATGGGGAACCATCCATAACCATGGGGGACCAACCATAACTATGGGTGACCAACCATAACCATGGGGACCAACCATAACCATGGGGGACCAACCATAACCATGGGGACCAACCATAACCATGGGGGACCAACCATAACCATGGGGGACCAACCATAACCATGGGGGACCAACCATAACCATGGGGGACCAACCATAACTATGGGTGACCAACCATAACCATGGGGACCAACCATAACCATGGGGGACCAACCATAACTATGGGTGACCAACCATAACCATTGGGGACCAACCATAACCATGGGGGACCAACCATAACCATGTTGGACCAACCATAACCATGGGGAACCATCCATAACCATGGGGGACCAACCATAACCATGGGTGACCAACCATAACCATGGGGACCATCCATAACCATGGGGGACCAACCATAACCATGGGGGACCAACCATAACCATGGGGGACCAACCATAACCATGGGGGACCAACTATAACCATGGGGGACCAACCATAACCATGGGGGACCAACCAAAACCATGGGGGACCAACCATAACTATGGGTGACCAACCATAACCATGGGGAACCATCCATAACTATGGGTGACCAACCATAACCATGGGAACCATCCATAACTATGGGTGACCAACCATAACCATGGGAACCATCCATAACTATGGGTGACCAACCATAACCATGGGGAACCATCCATAACTATGGGTGACCAACCATAACCATGGGAACCATCCATAACTATGGGTGACCAACCATAACCATGGGGAACCATCCATAACTATGGGTGACCAACCATAACCATGGGAACTATCCATAACTATGGGTGACCAACCATAACCATGGGGAACCATCGATAACTGTGGGTGACCAACCATAACCATGGGGAACCATCCATAACTATGGGTGACCAACCATAACCATGGGGAACCATCCATAACTATGGGTGACCAACCATAACCATGGGAACCATCCAACACGGTATCTGTTACAGTGATCATTACGCCAGTTTCAGCCATGTATAGACGACACATTTGTGAAAGTAAGACAATGTTAAACTTACCGTAGTCTGGCAGTTGTAGTGACAAATGACACTGAGCTGCTAGTGACGCAGTGGCTGCTAGTGACGCAGGACTGCTGTAGTGACGCAGGACTGCTGTAGTGACGCAGGTTTGTTGTAGTGATGCAGAACTACTATAGTGACGAAGGGCTGCTGTGATGACACTAAGCTACTATAGTGACGCAGGAATGCTATAGTGAGGAGAACACTGTACCGCTGGAGGGCCGGGCTGGTACTGACAGTTAGCTAGAGCGCTGAGCGGCAAGACTTGGAGCGCAGGTACGCGTCCACCACCTGTACCACTACGCTGACGTGGACCCGCTCTCAGGCTTGCTGCCTGAAACGTATCGCTGCGTTTGGGTCCCGCCCCAACGGGAGATGGGAGCCACTATGACTTACCCACCAGTTCTGGGGCCCCATCACCACAGGAGTAACCCATTCATGGAATGAGGACACTATTCATAGAGTGTGGTGGGTGGGGATGACACCCCATTCATAGAGGGTGGGCGAGGACACCCCATTTATAGAGGGTGGAGAGAGGGGGAGAACACCCCATTCATAGAGGGTGGGGGGCGGAGGACACCCCATTGATAAAGGGTGGGGGGAGGACACCCCATTCATAGAGGGAGGGGGAAGGACACCCCCCCATTCATAGAGTGTGGTAGGAGGGGGAGGACACCCCATTCATAGAGTGTTGGGGGGAGGACACCCCATTCATAGAGGGAGGGAGGAGGACACCCTATTCATAGAGGGAGGGGGAAGGACCCCCCCATTCATAGTGTGTGGTGGGAGGGGGAGGACACCTTATTCATAGAGGGAGGGGGAGGACACCCCATTCATAGTTGGTGTGGGGCGGAGGACACCCCATTGATAAAGGGTGGGGGGAGGACACCCTATTCATAGAGGGAGGGGGAAGGACACCCCCCCATTCATAGTGTGGTGGGAGGCGGAGGACACCCCATTCATAGAGGGTTGGAGGGAGGACACCCCCCCATTCATAGAGGGTGGTAAGAGGGGGAGGACACCCCATTCATGAGGGTTGGGGGGCTGGACCCCATCCATACATATCAACTCTAATGTGGTACGTCACTTTTTTTGTCAACAATCTATAAAATATTTAACAGATTAGTAAAAATTAAACCACCATAATTATCAAAGGTAGGCACCAAAGCGAGCAATATCAAAAGTATTTTATTTATTTATATATAAGAGTTCATACATTCTAGTAAAGTCACCAGCACCACACATAGCGTTTCGGGCAAGTCCTTAATCCTAATTTTCCCAGGAATACGACAATGCCAAATTGTTTAACAAGCAAGTGATACTCATCCACTGCAGGGTTAAACAGAGGTTACAGTTATGGATTGGCGCCCAGTCAATCCTCCTGCCAAAGGGGATGTGCAAATTATTCGATGGAAGAACATAAGGAAAGCGAGACAAAATTTTTAATACATACCATATTTTAACTAAGCAACTAGTCTACTCCAGTAGAACAAAAAATCGCTTAAATGAGTTTTAAATGAAATTACATGAATTCTTACAACAATGGTTTGAAAAGGGGGCAATACAACCAGTCACTTCCATCTGAAGCCTTTGATACAGCAAGTGCATTTTCAGCAAGGCTAAACAAGCAAAGACTAGTACCTTCCAATGGAAGTAATTATTCAAAGGGACTATTGCAGCTGTTCCAATTATATGTTTTCCTAGACATATCGGAAGGTATGTCACTCCTGACAGGCAGGATATGGAAAATATAGTCTATAACTGCATGTCTGCCAGGTTTAGGTCTACTTAATTAGCGTTGAACATACTTTCTGCTGGAAAATGTGAACCTTGTAAACAATCCTGCAACCAAATTAATCAGCCGAACACCTACCACAAGGTTGATTGTACCATTTGCACCAGTGCATATGCTCAAAGAGTATACACATTCTGTACACACATTCAACATGTTCAGAGTGGTTCAGAAAACATTAAAATGTTTACAATGTCAAAAATTACGAGGAATTTAATTTGTCAATTCGAGGAATCTAGGTTTCATTGTTACCCAGAAACAAAATTTAGTCAATTGAGGAATATAAAAAAAAGTGTTTAAATCTTTTATTGCAGTATTTCGACATTTATTGAATATTGCCATTCTATCACTTTGGAAAAGGCTGCATGATAACTTGTCACACTGAACAGCTTACCTAGAAAGAGAGACCTGTTTTAACACCACAAGTTACCCCTAAAATTAGTTTTGTACAAGAATGCTCATCAGATAGTCGTTCTTGCTTTCTGCAGAACAATTACAGAACAGGTCTGTGAACAATCAACACTTTAGTTTCATATGCAAAGTTCATCAAGGGCCCTTCCATCATGCTTCTCATCCACTTGCACCTCTTTGCTAAACCAAAATCATATTCTAATCAATATTATGTCTTCCTAGACTATGCAGCTTCAGGAGGCTGGGGAGCATAACCATAAAAATTGCTTCAGTTCATGCATTTAAGCCAGTTTTCAAAACTCCTTTTTGCACTAAATACCAGCATGATTATGAAAGGGCATGCAATAAAGTATGCAGCTACATATTCATGAAGGCTTGTATCCATAGTGAAATATCCACCAGCCTCCTAGAACTCATACAGAAATTATTTGGTGGCAAATACCAACATATATTGGTATTGACTAATTATCAAACTAATTATTAAATTTAAATTATCAAACTTAAACTTATTATCAAACTTGACGTATTGCCAAACTAAGTTTTGTTTAGTTCATTTATTATGCACCCCATACCCATCTTGTGGGCGGTAGTGGAAAGGGTTACAGAGGCACATAATGGGCTCAGGGACTGAACCCCACAATTAATTTAGCTAAGCAAGTTACAATCTTGATGAGCTAGTTACAAAATTCAATATAAGTCGTCACATCAACAATGGGTTCAAGATCGACCTCAAGTACAGGTTCTAAATTAAGCAACTGACATGTGAAGAGCTAGTGTCAAAATTTATATGTTTGTCCTGCACACCGCCCCCCATCCAGTGGGTAGCGGTGGATAGGTTACAATCACTTAGTTACTACCTACAGTTAGCAAACTGGGGATATTTGGCTAAAATATCTGGTAGCAGATCATTTTGAATGAAATACTTACACATCGCTGGAACATTGGTTATAGAATTGTCTCTAAATTCACTTATCTTTTCGCACTCCATCACATAGTGACGGAGGGTGTACGAATAATTTTGTTGACACAGTTTACATTTGCTCAGGTCTACATCGGCAGATAATGAAAATTCCCAGAGATACTTGTAACCAAGTCTAAGCCGAGCAGTAGTAACATCTAGAAGTCTGCTGATTTTATTGGATGATCCATAGATGTGTGGCTCCTCTTGCATGATAGTATGATGATAGATGGAATTACTGGTGTCAATTTCACTTTGCCTCAGATCTACAAGATCTTGTTGAAGTTCTCGGTGTACTGCTGCTCTCAGATTGCTCATTGGCAATCCAAGGTTACACTCAACGGCTCCATTAAAGGCACATTCTTTGGCTAACTTATCAGCTCTATCATGCATTCGGAGGCCAACATGAGATGGAGACCACATGAAATGGACTCTGTTACCATCCTTAATAATTTTGTTGTATTTGTGTCTAGCTTCGGACACGAGCATGTTACAGTTATGTCTTAAAGAGTTGAGAGCATTTAAGGATGATAAGGAGTCACTTACAATTAATGTATCAAGTTTGGAGACTTGTACACATTTCAGTGCAAGGAGCAAGGCAAATAGTTCAGTCTGAAGGGTAGAGGCCCAGTTGTTTATACGGACTCCCCACTCAAAGTACAAGCCATCGCCCATTGTCAGAACAACTGCACTTCCACCTGCAACCGTGGTGCGGTGTAGGGAACCATCAGTGTATATGATTTGAGAGAGAGAATGCTCTGTGGACAGAGCATCAATATGGCTTAAGGCGTTGAGCTTTGCCTCAAGACGAAGCTTGGGCTGATCTCTAATTTGCTTCTTGGGTGGAAAGGGAGGGATTAAAACTGGAAAGGGTGTAATCCCACGGTGCAGGAAAGTGCCGTTGTTGTTTCTCTTGGTACAAATCATGAACCTGATACATTCTGAGTTGAGTTCCAGTTTTTGTTATCCATTTGGAACAATGCTGATCTTCAATAAAGAAATTCTGGAGGGCTTCTGTGCAAGGATTAGGATGAGTTAGCCTAAGCATTTTTATACCAATTGACAGTTAATTTCAGTAACACGATCAACAACGCTCAGAATATTAAGTTCCTTTCTCATATTAAGTATCTTTGTGGTACGAGGGCACCCAAGGATTATCCTCAAGGCTTCGTTCTGCAATTTTTCAAGCCCTCCAAGCTTTCTTTCAGGCATCAAAACAAGCAGAGGTGCAGCATAATCCACTAAAGATCTGATGTATGCAAGGTACATCATTTTGACAATTCTGACATTGGCACCATAGCCTGAGTGATAACCTGCAACAGCCTTGAGAGCTCGGAGCCTCTCTTTATACTGACGACAGAGTCTGAATACAACAGGACCATACAGTGGCACCTCAAGGCCAAGGTATTTGAATCTGTTTACATAGTCAAGCTGGGAGCCATCAGACAGTTGCATCTTGCGAACAGCTCCTCCCTGCCTGGGTGGGCGCCGATTTAGTATCTTTGTTTTCTCTGCTGAGATAATTAAACCTAGGTCCTGACATGAGTCTAATACAGAGTTAAGAGTGTTCTGCGTGTTAGCATACCCAGTGGTGTGTATCATTATATCATCAGCATAGCTAATGATGTGGACGTTGGGTTTGCTCGGTATAGAGTTTAACAGCGTGTTTATTAAGATATTAAATAAGGTAGGACTGAGGACACCACCTGCGGGGTACCTAGTTCAAAGTCTCTTGTTACACTCCTATGCCCTGAAAAATACAGATGACTTCCTGTTGGATAAGTAACCCCTGATCCAACAAAGAAGCCGACCACCAATATTCATTCTTGCAAGCTCACTCAAGATAACATGTCTATTGCAATATCAAAGGCAGACTTAAGATCTAGGAAGGTGGTATATGACTTTCAGTGTGCAGGGTAAGAAAGGTGGTGATGCAATGATGCACACTCCTTCCATGCATGAAGCCATATATCTGGGGGGATAGCATGGTTCTTATTCTATGGAGGAGACGGTTTAGGACCATTCTCTCGAATGTTTTGCAAATGCAGCTAGTAAGGGAAATTGGGCGGAAAGCATTCTCTTGATTTGGCTTGGGAATTGGAATGATTATACTGTTGGTCCAAGAGATAGGAAGTTCCCCAGTAACATAGCTCATATTATACAGCTCAAGCAGGGGATTCCCTGGTACTAAAGGGAGCAGACGCAATATGTCATAAGTGATTCCATCTTCACCGGGGGATGTGACTTTGCCTTGTTTAGGGCCGTGAGTAATTCAAACTCAGTAAATGGCACGTTACATTCATCTTCCTTGTGGAGCATGAAGTCAACGAGCCTTTCTCGATCTCCGTAACCAGCATTTAATCTGAACTGTATGTCTGGGGGAAGATTATTGAAGCTAGAGGTGGTTGCCCAAGCATCGACTAACTCGTTTGCTCTGTGTAGAGGGTGAGGGTGTGCTACTTGGCCGATCTTATCGCCTTTAATTCTTTTAATATCCTTCATACCTGGCTGAGGGCAGGTGTGAGAGTTGAGACTGTTAACAAAAGTTCCCAGTTATCTTGCCTGAGCTCTGTCATGCGCTCCCTCACCTTGACTAGGGATTTTTGAAAGAGCTTGAGCCAAACTAAGAAAGTGGAAACTTTATAATTGGAACAATGCAAACCCAACCTAATCTTTCCCAACAATGCAAGACCCCAACTTAAACTTTCCCAGCATTCCTAGCACTTTTGAGCTCTCGCGGCGCTCGAGAGCGTTACCAAGTTTTGTGTTGAGGCCGCGTAACGGACTCGCTCACGAGTCACGAGAAAAAATATTTCAATAAAATCCATTTTTTAACCGATCGACTTTCGGATAGTTTAAAAATGTTTACCATTATATTTTGGTTTTCTCTAATAGCCGCATAACCTATTTGGAAGAACGGCATGGCATTGCATCATCGTGGTAAGACCATTGTATTGTTGACACGACGAGTGTAATCGACATAGTTTTTTATTTGGTGCCGGTCTAACGCATCCTTGTGTGACATTTTATACTTATGTTCTTCTAGAACATTCTATTGCAAACACATTGGTACAAAAATTAAATACGTACATCGAAAATTAATGTCAGAACAGTGAAAAGAATATACACTTTTCAATAGGGATTTCGCCGATGTGCCCTTGGGTGTGTGATAACAGGTAACAATTCAGCAACTTCCCACACTCTTGCGGGTGGGCCGCGATCATGATTCTATATTTATATGCATATGTACTCATAGGAAATTTGATTGCGATCTCAGTGACACCAAATTTAACGCTGTAGGACAAGTGTGGAGTTGACAACCCTGAAAAGAGAAGAAACATTTTGTCGCTGTTTTGGCGCTCACGGCTAGTGATCGACGTATTTCTTTATTTGGTGCTGGTCTAACTCATTCTTTGGTGACATTTTATACTTATGCTCTTCTAGAACATTCTATTGCGAACACATTGGTACAAAATTAAATACGTACATCGAAAATTAATGTCAGGACAGTGAAAAAGAGTATACACTTTTCAGTGTTGTCGCTCGATGGCTGGAAACGCCGTGCGCACTTAAATTGGAAGAGAGCATACGAGAGCGGCCGTGGCGGGGACGGCGATGAGAACCCTTAGAGAGAGACGGTGGGCTAGTTTTTTTCTTGCTTGCCTAGAGCTATAACGTGCTAGTATTTATGATATCTTAAGCATATATTATACATAGGTTTCTTTTCAGTACTAGGAATATTTAAGTGCAGCTTTTAAGCCCATTTTCTGGTCAATAAATGTATAAAAGGTAGTTTACTGGTAGTTTATTGGTACGTATTGCTATTTTTGAACAAATAGTTATCTTCAAGTACTATATATTAGGATGGGATGAAATTAGCCAGGCGGTAAAATTTTAATACCATTCCTAAGTAATTACTGCCTTCATAGTATTTCACAAGAAAATGTATTAACCGTACTGAAAAAAATTATTAATGCTGCACAATTAGCTAACATAATTGTATTTGGCAAAAATTGATTCTGGAATTTTGGTTTACGCAACAGTTTGGGGACAAGAGGTGGATTAGTCAAAAAATGCCACCCCCTTCTACTTAAATTCATTGGCGAAAAAAAGGCTGTAAGCTGTGTTGCAACATTATTAAAATTATACCATTAGCCTTGTGTATAAAGTAATTATACACCACTTCCTATACACCACACCCTCTGAGAATTTTAAATTGTATCACATTAACAGCCAACCAGTTAGGAGTTTAGTTGAGCTGGGAGTAAGAAACTCAAGAAGCTTGACTCCAGACACTTTGGACAGTCACGCCAACAGCACAACAGTTGCCTATCTGGAGAAAGCTTACCTTTTAACAACACACACTACACTCAAATTTTTTTGTACAAGAATCATTATCAGATGGCAGTATTATTTTCTCAAAAGATTTATAGAAACAGTCTTGAACAATCATCACTAGTGTGTAATCAATGTCAATGACTCCCAACCAGTGAGTTGCAAATCCCTCAGAGGGTAAGTGGGAAAGTGTAGACTGTAGTGCATTAGAAATGGTGTCATGCCATTGATCAAAAAATTAACCTCAACACTGTTCCATTGCAATGCAATGCATTGTATAGTGAATAATGCAATGTTAAGACACGTTCAACCCCCAATGCAGTACACAAAGTACCTCAACTATTTAGACGTCGATTGCTATTGCATTTAAGTATTTCTACAAGCTTCAAAGATTGCACATTTACTACACAATACTGAACAACTTGAGGCCACCTACCTCGAGTTCTAAACTAGTGTAGTTCCAGATGGGGACTTGCAGAATCTAGCAACTCATTCCTGGAGAAAGTGATTAAATAAGGCACTGTATAAAGTAAAGACATTTTACTCAAATGTTATTAACATTCAGAATGTATTGAACATCACACTGTCAGACACATGCTTGTCTATATTGATTATCAACACGAGAGAAAAAAACGCAACATTTTACATTTATACAACCATATAGATTACCCAGGGTCACCACTACCATACAGATCAGATCACAACAATATGATCCAGGTACATTATAGTACTAGTCAAGTACCTTAGTCCAAATTGGCACAAAGAATGCTATATTTTAACCTAGTCTACTTCTCTCTGCAAAATGTACTCATACTAAATGGCAAGTGTTAAAACTTTAGAATTATGACATTTAGTTCAAAATTTGGCATTTAAAAAACATTTTACTCTTGGCTATGGGCTCCATCAGAATACAGTAATGTTGATAAGTTATTACCTTCATGGAAGTGATGCTGTCACCACAAACTGCAACAGTCTTTTACCTGAAAGAGATGAGCCTAAAAGTAAATTCAGAAAAGAACCGTAATCAGATGGGCGTTCTTGCTTTCTTCATGCAACTACAGAACAGGTCTGTGAATAATCATCACTTAATATTCTAACTAAGAAATCCATTGACCTATTAAATACAACTAAGCTTTTTATCACTTATTGGCATTAAGTAGCATTTCAATTTGCATACCTGCTGTTTTTATATACCCATATTAGCAGACCTTCTCAATACTTGAGAAGTGACAGATAGGAACAAGTGACAGTTGAGACCACTTGACAAGTGACATCATGGTAATGCATGAGCTGCAATAGGGAGTCACTAAGTATACCTTGATATTAGTTTCCATTACCATGCATGGTAATACCATGAATACCATACATGGAGCAAAAAAATCAGGTAAGCTCCAGGTATGGTGATTAATATCTCCATGGTGGTGTTGAGGCATTCGCCCCATGTGATTGGGTGTAATCATTATACATAGTAATGAAATTGCAAGCAGTTGCAACATCTTGAGGTAACCTGTTTGCTGTAGTGGTAGTCAGCCATATGACAGAATACAAATACCAGAAGGTATGGAAATTATTTATTCCATGAGCATTTTATTTCCCAGTAATTGTCTAAATTATTACTTAAATCTCTACAATCCTCAAGGAATACAACCCCCTTACCTCAGCATGTGGCAATAACAATGAGGTACACTCAGTTCCTTTAGTATTTACCAGCTAATTACTTCCGTGAGATGTCTTAAATAAGAAACACATATTAAAAATTATCAGATATAACATTACACATTATGATACATGCATGTCAATACTTGTCAGAAACAACAAGGATCCCATTTTACATATTTTGTGCAAACTTATTTCCCTTAACCAAGTCACTAAACTCACTTGTGAAGCTCCCACCACCACCAGCATCCTGAAGGAGGGAACTACGGTATATTCATCATATCAAAATTGCTAGACTCTGCACATCCAACATGCATTTGGGAAAATTAAATTACCCTCATCTTTCCTACTTCAGAGTGGGACCCACTGGAAGGAAATTATGTGAAAATGCAAAATTTGAACATTTATGCCTAATAGAATCTAGACCCCCCCCCAACCACTCAGTCTGTTTTATTAACCCTTAAACAGTGCAATACATACATATACGATGGCAGCTATAATCCAGCCACCACCGATAGTAAACAGACGCCAATCTTGGAAAAAATCGTCAGTAACATTCCTCGGTGTGAGAGCCTCAGTAATGAGTAAGCAACCAAGGCTAGCACACGCTGCATGAGCTAACAACACTGCTGTTCAGCTTGTGAAAACAGCATCGCCTAAACATGTAACAATATACAACATACCTGTTATTATTTAGTGACGATAGTATTAGAAAAGACCCCTGTGATAAAAATGACCAGGATTTTGATAATAGCAGGATTGTTGTGATAATTAGTGCTGTGCTCTATGGTGGGAGTTGAGATGCTGAGGGAGGGAGGTGGCGTCGTCTTTTGACTCTGTGTGGTCACCTTTTATTGTCTGGACTCCCCATACCAGCTTAGTGGTTTGCTATGGTGAAGACAAATGTAGATACTTATGTATAACGTGTGTATAGAGTGTAATAACAGCAATAGGAGTATGTTGGAAGCTGCCATTTTAGTGAGGAAAGTGGCATCGTCTGCATGACATGTCATGCTGTGTACTAGTGGCCACTATGCTCTTTGGGCATTATACCGGCTTAGTTGAACAGTTATGGTGAATAAAACATGTTGATACTTATATATAACATCTGTATATAATGAATAAAAGTAAAAACAATATGATGGGAAGAGGAATGATGGCAAGTGAAGTGTTGTTGGGAGGGAGTGGCGGCGAGTGGCTGGTTGGCTAGTGTGGCGGCGAGTGCTTGTTGGCTAGTGTGGCGGCGAGTGGCTGTTGGCTAGTGTGGCGGCGAGTGGTGGTTGGCTAGTGTGGCGGCGAGTGGGCGATTGGCTAGGTGGCGGCGAGTGGCTGGTTGGCTAGTTGGGGCGGCGAGTGGATGGTTGGCTAGTGTGGCGGCGGGTGGCTGGGGGTAGTGTGGCGGCGAGTGGCTGTGGCTAGTGTGGCGGCGAGTGGCTGGTTGGCTAGTGTGGCGGCGAGTGGCTGGTTGGCTAGTGTGGCGGCGAGTGGCTGGTTGGCTAGTGTGGCGGCGAGTGGCTGGTTGGCTAGGGTGGCGGCGAGTGACGTGGCTGTGTGGCGGCGAGTGGCGGCGAGTGGCGATTGGCTAGTGTGGCGGCGAGTGGTGGTTGGCTAGTGTGGCGGGCGAGTGGCTGGTTGGCTAGTGTGGCGGCGAGTGGCTGGTTGGCTAGTGTGGCGGCGAGTGGCTGGTTGGCTAGTGTGGCGGCGAGTGGCTGGTTGGCTAGTGTGGCGGCGAGTGGCTGGTTGGCTAGTGTGGCGGCGAGTGGCTGGTTGGCTAGTGTGGCGGCGAGTGGCGGCGAGTGGCTGGTTGGCTAGTGTGGCGGCGAGTGGCTGGTTGGCTAGTGTGGCAGCGAGTGGCGGCGAGTGGCTGGTTGGCTAGTGTGGCGGCGAGTGGCGGCGAGTGGCTGGTTGGCTAGTGTGGCGGCGAGTGGCTGGTTGGCTAGTGTGGCGGCGAGTGGCGGCGAGTGGCTGGTTGGCTAGTGTGGCGGCGAGTGGCGGGGCTGGTGGCAGTGGCTGGTTGGCTAGTGTGGCGGCGAGTGGCTGGTTGGCTAGTGTGGCGGCGAGTGGTGGTTGCTAGTGTGGCGGCGAGTGGCTGGTTGGCTAGTGTGGCGGCGAGTGGCTGGTTGGCTAGTGTGGCGGCGAGTGGCTGGTTGGCTAGTGTGGCGGCGAGTGGGTGGTTGGGTAGTGTGGCGGCGAG
>WNGS01169288.1:110569-123775 GCA_020271785.1 Procambarus virginalis
AATTTATTTTTCACTTTTATTAAACAATAAAGATTTTATACAAAATTTGAAAATATCCTGAGTTAATTTATAATTTATTGAAAGACTTTTTTGTTTTATTTGTTTTATAAAATTGTAATATCAATATAGCTATAAGTTAAGAACTAATTGTAATTAAGAAGCTGTAAATGCTATTTACATGCTTGTCCTCCGACACTAACACGGTTAGGTTAGGTCGTGGTTTTCTATACAGCTTTTCAGGTAAACTCTAATATTCACAATATTTTGGTGCGATAAACGCGATTAAGTGTATTTATGTACTAATCCTATAGTCAGGATTGTACTTATTATATTTAGTATTAAAACGTACTGTCTTCGGAGGAGGGGGCTGAATTTTCTAGTACGACAATTATTGGCCGTAGTAAGGCATACGAGCGAAAAGCGACGTTCTTTGTAAGAGGACAAGGTTGGTATATTATACTATATACAGAGTTAATTAATAAGTACCTAAGCTTTATACTGTATTCACCTAGCTGTGCTTGCAGGGGTTGAGCACTGCGCTTTTGACCTCCTCTCAACTGTCAGTCAACTGTTACTAACTACTAACTTTCTTCCCCCCTGTGGGAAAACTTGACTTATGCAAATCATTTAAATTGATACTATTTTCGATAGTTACGAAGGACCATCACCTTTTGAGAAAAAGTGGAAAACTTGGTTAGATATTAACTCCATGAACTAGTGTCCAATGGATATTCTTAATTAATAATATATTGAAATATCAAAGGAACTGTATTATGAGTCAAATTCACACACCCAAAATGGGGGGTTACATGCAAAAGATTAATATATCCCAAGCATGATTTCAACGCTGGTTCGTCACTGAAGTAACTAAATAATTAGAAAATAAATAAATATGATTGAAATTAAATGAACTAGGTAATAATAATTGGAGGCAAATGTACCTCAAAATACTACAATAGTATAGACTAGTATATAACTAAATCAATGGGTTAGTAGTATTGATCTCATTGGGATATCATTAAGGTAACTATATTTGTTAGTTATCTACAATAAAGTTGACAGCTTAGCTGTAAAATAAGAGATGGGAAATCGGTTGCCACACTCCACAGACGACGTGTTGTGTCGAGGAAATTGTTGCACAAGAAGGTGGTTGTGGTATAGCCTAGCTCCTTTCGTGATGTGGACTCGGGAGCTGGAAGGCAATTACATTGTAGAAATCTTATACGTAACTAATTACAGACATATCTAATAATAAGGAATTCTTCCTAATAAATTAAACGATATATCTGTTATTGTAGAATTCTTCTTCAGATATTAATGAACATGAATTCCCAAAATAATTACGGAATATGGCTAGGGAGTAAACCTAGTAAATTTTGGTGGTAATTAAACAGCCTAACGACAACTAGCCTAAATATAAACATGTGATCACTGTTACACTATAGGTAATTAATAGTTGCCGGGCCGAGTGTCCGTTGATGAAGGAACGATTCCAGTCCTCTGTCTTCAACTGCTGTGGCTAAGACGTCATCTTCGATGGGAGGCGGTGTGCAGGACAAACATATAAATTTTGACACTAGCTCTTCACATGTCAGTTGCTTAATTTAGAACCTGTACTTGAGGTCGATCTCGAACCCATTGTTGATGTGACGACTTATATTGAATTTTGTAACTAGCTCATCAAGATTGTAACTTGCTTAGCTAAATGAATTGTGGGGTTCAGTCCCTGAGCCCATTATGTGCCTCTGTAACCCTTTCCACTACTGCCCACAAGATGGGTATGGGGTGCATAATAAATGAACTAAACTAAAACTACGGGCTGGTGAATTGATTAGTTCCTGGACACTGCTGTTGTGTGCCGAAATAACGTGGTACTGCTCTCGGGATTGTGGGAGCGAATTAAATGACACTGCGCAAGTTCCTTGCAATGGCGTTTCTCTCTCTTGCCTGCTGCTAATATGGAGTTGCTAGTAGGCAACCCGTTCTCGCACTTGCTTTCAGTCAATATTGGCTTATTTAATAAGTGCATATGTGACATACTAATTGATTGTAAATATTTTAGTTTACCTTGAAAAGCTTCATAGAAAACATCGACCTCACCTAACCTTCTTAGTATGTTAAGATAAGCATCTTATTGCTTCTTATTTACAATTATTACTTAACCTATCAACGGTATAGGTTAAGTAATAATTGTAATTATCTGTCAACGGTATGAGTTAAGTAATAATTGTAATTAGGAAGTAATAAGATGCTTATCTTAACATACTAAGAAGGTTAGGTGAAGTCGGTGTTTTCTATGAAGCTTTTCAAGGTAAACTAAAATATTTACAATTAATTAGTATGTCACATATGTACTTATTAAATAAGCCAATATTGACTATAAGCAAGTGCGAGAACGGGTTGTAGTAGGAATGGTGTCTCCTTCCTCCCTCCCTGGCTGCGATACGCATGCACAGAACGCTCCAAACTATTCTCAAGCATAAATTATTTTACTTGTAATTAATTAGGGAAGTAAGGAATAGTAATAAGTGTTCATGTCGCTGATGAAAGTATTAAGGTGCAATATATTTTTGCATAACGCAAGTCAGCTTATTAAGACTGCGTAAAGTAAAGAAAGGAATATTATATTGAATTGTTTTACATTGTAATATTTTCCACTGTAGTTGTTAATTCACCTAAAAAAGCGAGTTCAGTAAGCAGTATATGTTGTATAAATAAGACAACTAAATAAACGATTATCCTTAATAAAGGAAAGTAATTAACTGGACTCTGTTTAGATTTAACTAAATGTGGAGAGAATTTCTGTTTTAGCATGTTGCTACCTCTGGGCGTCACTGAGACTGTAGGAAGGATTTGGGAAAATACTGCGTCGCAATAGAAACATAATTTTATTAATTCTACGAATTAGTAAGATTAGTAATTACTGCTGTGGTTAATACAGTAATAATGTATTATTATACAAAAGTGAAGTATAAGTGTTGGATAATTTCCAACACTCCCACCCCCCACGCATACACAGGAAGCAGCCCGTAACAGCTGTCTAACTCCCTGCTACCTATTTACTGCTAGGTAACAGGGGGTATCAGGATGAGAAACTCTCCCCATTTTATTTCCAGGAATCGAACCCCGGACCACAGGATTACGTATCCAGCGTGTTGTCCACTCAGCCATCGGTGCTCTGTGTAATTAGATGAAACAGTAGTAGACACTAAAGGTGTAAAGCTTAACCCATAATTACACTAGTGACCCATAATGTAATAGTTATCCTTAAGTGTTAACTTTTCACTGTATTCATTTTTTATTTTTCTTGTACTTTCTCATTATTGTAGACATAATGCAAAAATAAGCAATGAATGAAAACTGATTCGATTTCAATTAAACTTTTGTGACGAGTTATATATGAAAAGGATTTCATCTGGTCCAGGTCTCAGCATCGTTGCATAAATAGGAAAGGAGAAAAAAAAATATTGAATTAAGTGTCAAAAATTTTGAATTTTTTTCCAAAATGGTCAAAAATTAACATCTGTGGAGGCGGTCGCCTAGGGGTTATGGCTGATCAACCACGTGGTAATGACATACAATAGAATGTGGAGAAAACGGGGGAAACAGCGGCTCACCTTGGCCTGAAGTCTTCTCCCAGGGTGGTTGAAGCAATACGACGGCTTCTAGGGGCGAGGATGGGCGAGGTCCAATGATAGCTGGCCAATATGGGGTACTGGATAACCACAGTCCAGGGGTCGTTACCAACAGGTCCGTTCTTGGTCAGGTGCGGTTCTCGTCTGGTCTCCCTCTCGCCTCCAGGCATGCGCGCGGGTGATGCGCAGATGCATGGGGTCTAGCTACCACCCACCAATCAGGAGCGGCTAATCTAAAAAGTTACCCTGGCGGGTATTTTGAATATGGTTCCCTCCACACTCCCCCCGTCTCTATAAAGTAAGGGGTGTATTAGAAATTAATAGAACTTAAATTATCCCTTCCTTGGATGCATCCCACCACTGGCTTCACATTGAGTAGAATGGTGTGTATGGTAACGAAATAGAATGTCTGGTTTTAATTGAAAATAAAATATTGTAATTGGTTTATTATTTATACATGTTATAAATTACTTTTGGAATATTATTTATTCTTGGTGCACTTATAATATTATATCAAGATCCTTAATTTTATTTTTATAAGTATAAAATTATATATTTTACTGGCATGCAAGTACTTCCTTGCATCCCTCTATTTGTATTAACTTAGATATTATTTTCATTTATTAATTTTCTATATTTATAATGGTAATTATGTTTACACTTTGTACAATTACACTACACTACACTTACACTCTACAATTATTGTTTTTTTCTTATATTTTTTCTTTCACAATATTGAACAGCCTCCTGCCATTCTCAGTAGTAATCGTGGCCAGGAGTTGTATGTCCATGTCCAGCCACTTTGCAACACATATCCCCACGTTCTCGACGTACACGGGTGATGTAAGAGGGTCTGGTCCTGCGTTGGTCATCACCGGTGCTGCCGACTCCAAGAGTAATCGGTCTTTCGGTATGGCCTTCAACGCATCTATCTGCTGGAGCATTGGCCGGTCCCCAACATCCAGACTGAAATAGGTATTCGGGAAGGACGTGAGCCATTTTTGAACTGTTTCTCCTAACCCTGTAAAGCCTCGCAAATGCATAGGCTGAGCGGATCCGCAGAATTCCTGCAGATCGGCGAGTGCTGTATAAAAGAGTACTTCCGATATATCTCCCCTTCGGGGGCGCAGGGAAAGGACTAAAGGTCGCCTCACCGAGGCATACTGGAGAACGTGTCGGAAAACGTCTCGTTGTACTTTCCGTTCTCCCAGGAGTGCTGTCTCCCACTCAAATCCAACTGGACCCAGAGGCACAGTTGGCAGTACATTCATATATATCCTTAAAGTTTTAAGAGACATGGCATCTGTACAGCCTGGGTAGAGTCCCAACGACATTACCCATCCCGGAGGGGTCTCAGAGCTCCTCGGGTATTTCATCGGGTCCATGTATGCCATGACCCCGCCACCAGACTGCGGGTTGGTGTTGGATTTAGCTCTTCGATTTGCAGGTTAATTATCTGCATAGCATAAACTGGGAGGAGAGTGTCCTCAACGGAAATTAAGTCTCCCGTCGCCAGGGTATCATTAACCCTGAAGTGACTGTCAAAAAAAGAGATACTCCAAGTGGAAGGGGCCGTGAATACACTGGTAGGATTATGTGGGCCCCGACAATCCAGGTGACACGTTGCGAGACGCGTGTCCACACTTGAGGTGGCCTCAGAAAGAGACCTTGTGTCTCCTGCCTGGCGGTATCTTGCCAGACTTATATTCTCGCTAGAGGAGTAATGAGATGGAACGAATTCGTCCATTGCCTTTGGGGGTTCTAGTGTTTCCCCTCCAGGACGTTCCATCGGACTCAACTGGAGTTGAGTATCCAAATACTTCATTATTAACCCCCACTTTGAGATGATAGGTACACCTCGGATCTTCCCTGGTTCCTTTGATTCCCGTGGGGTTTCCGACTCATAGTCACAGTAATCAGATGATGATTCCTTGGTAGCCATTGTCGTGTTGGGATGGAGTGCTGCAACAAACAGTGACTTAATAGTAAGAAAGGCATGTACTGAAATTATTTCCCACGTGCGTTCTTACACCACGGACATATATACTCCGGCTGAGAACGTACATTCACCATGGTTGCTCCCACACAGCTCCCATGAAACCATTCAGCACACCCATCACATTGCACCATAAATTTCCCGTCATATGGTTGCCTACATACGCAGTAGAGGTCTTGATAAGGTAATGATGTTGCTTCTGGCACTTGTGTCATGTGCTGTTTATATTGAATCACCCAGCTTGGGCATACACGGTCCTTACACTTCTTCAGTCTATCATGATTCACTGTAATGAGGTCACGCTGAAGTTTGACCCTAAATAAATAGGATGAAAATTTATGTATGATGATTCCTGGTCCTTTCCATTGCGGCGACAATTTCTTACACTGCCCCTTCGTCTGTGCTGTATCCAGCAGGTAAACCAGATCGCCCTTTTCATAGGTCTTTAATCGCGCTCTCAGATCGTAGTCCTTCTTCATCCGTTCTTGAGTAGATGAGAGAGATTTCCGGGCTAGCTCGTGCGCCCTTTCTATTTCCTGTTGCAACTGCGCTAAATAGGGTATTGCGTCTTGGATAGGAAATCCCTCCTGGGGATACATCAGATCTATCGGCTGGTTAGTTTCTCGGCCAAGCATTAACTTGTTAGGAGTGAATCCCGTTCGTCGATTCACGCTTGACCTAATTGCCCCAGCTATGTGTTGGACGTAGTCATCCCAGCTATCCTGTTGAGAACTAGCGTAACATCGCAAGGGATGTGCATCATCTCGCAAAGCTTAGTGAACAAGTCACTCTCAAAATTTCTTCCTTGATCAGTAAATATTTCGAATGGATACCCAAACCGGGTGAAGAATCCATCGAGCGCCGCTCTTGCCGTATCCTCTGCGGTTTGGGATGGTAGTGGCACGCATTCTATCCATTTTGTAAATTGATCCACCATTACCAAAAGATATTCATTTCCCTTCTGAGTCTTGGGCAATGGTCCCCAAAAGTCTAAGTGTACCCTTTCCATTGGTGCCCCTGCATGGTACTTGAGTAATTCATGCCTGCTGGATTTGGATGCTTTTTTATTGATACTAGAGATGGCACGAAGCCACATGTTCGCAACCTGAGTTATTAGTCCATACCAAAAATACTTTGCTTTGACTCTCTCCAGCGTGCGTTTCCTGCCTTGATGACCCATGTCGGGTATATCATGGCATAAATTCAATACTTCCAGTCTCAAACTATTGGGGATGTACAACAGTTTTTGAGCCATTCCATCCTGGTCTACCTTATGCCACCACCAAAGGTCATTTTCCAAAACAAAAGCCTCTTTGTTGAGCCAGTAGTATTTCATGGCTGGGCTGGCTCTGAATAAGTCACCCTCTGCTGGGTGTTGACCCCCTACCCATGCTTTCACCATACTCATGTCTGGGTCCTTGTCCGTCTGCTCCTGCAATTCATGTATGGGCATCCCATATCTGTCCACCGTGGCCTTTGTGAGAATTCGAATGCTTACTATGTCTGGTAGCTCATCCCGTCCTTTTCCGGATGTGTCCTCCATTTTGCTTCGATCTGTATCCCCCGGGTCCCATGGGAACACAGCCAAAGTGCTGTCATCCGACCACCAGTCTGTCGGGGTAGGCTCGGTGTTCATTTGTCTAACTGTCCCCCGAGCCTGAATGCTACATGCACAATCGAATGATCCGGTTGCCAGTGGGACCACGTCATCTACCGTTTCTTGAAAAGCTGCCCAGTTTTGGTGTGCCCTTTGACAATAAGAACAGCCCCCGCACGGTAAGTCTTGTAAGGGAATGTCATGACGGAAATGTGTACATAGCTGCTGGTTGTCCCCTTTCCTCAACAACGAGTCCGCATTGGTGTGTTTCTTTCCGCCCTGTGTTGTATTTTCAAGTCGAACTGGCTTAGTTCTTCTAACCAACGAGCTAATTGGCCCTGGGGATTCTTGAACCTAGTCAACCAGACCAGACTCCCATGATCCGTCCGGATAATAAAGGCCGGCCCAGTAAATAGTGCCGAAAAAGCCTGGTAAACCTCACAACTGCCAACAATTCCTTCCTGGTAGTGCAATACCGCCTTTGCTCTGGGGTTAATGCAAAACTAGCATAGGCAATGACCTTCTCCTGCCCGTCCTGAACCTGCAGCAACTCGGCACCTATTGCCCAATCAGAGGCGTCAGTATCCAGGATAAAAGGATCCCGTCCATTGGGTAATCCCAAAACAGGGGCCGTAGTCAAAGCAGTTTTGATAGCATCTAAAGCCTCTTGATGTTTACAGTCCCAAATAAATTTGTTTGCCCCTGTTAATGCATACAAAGGAGCTGCTAGTTCTGCAAAGCCTTTTATAAAAGTCCTATGATAATTTGCTAGTCCTAGGAATTTTTCTACATCTTTTTGTGACCTAGGGGTGTGCCATTTCACTACTGCCTCGGGGTTATGGCTGATCAACCACGTGTAATCGACATACAATAGAATGTGGAGAAAACGGGGGAAACAGCGGCTCACCTTGGCCTGAAGTCTTCTCCCAGGGTGGTTGAAGCAATACGACGGCTTCTAGGGCGAGGATGGGCGAGGTCCAATGATAGCTGGCCAATATGGGGTACTGGATAACCACAGTCCAGGGGTCGTTACCAACAGGTCCGTTCTTGGTCAGGTGCGGTTCTCGTCTGGTCTCCCTCTCGCCTCCAGGCATGTGCGCAGGTGATGCGCAGATGCATGGGGTCTAGCTACCACCTACCAATCAGGAGCGGCTAATCTAAAAAGTTACCCTGGCGGGCATTTTGAATATGGTTCCCTCCACACATCAAACACAAGTGTCAACTGAAATCATGTTTATGACTCTCAGCTATCACAATAGCATATAGTAAGAATATTTAATAATTATTTTTATCCAAAAAAATTGTTAAAACAAAAAAAAAAATTTTTTATTATTTGTTTATTAGACGATTTGCATGAAACTTATACACCTGACTGCACGTAAGCCTATCTGTAAGGGTGCCAATTTTGGAGGAAATTGGTTAATGTCACCTCAGACACATATGGCAGAATCTTAGACTATTTTTTACTTATTTTTTTTCAAGTAATATAAACGTTCCTATAACTCTTTCATTTTTTATCAATTTACATGACCCTTACACCTTATATGTAGTGTTTATGTTTCTACAATCTGATTCGAGCTTATTTTTCCAAGTTCATTTGTTGATTTTATAATAGTAATAAACCATGATATATTTGCATATTTTTTTATGAAACTTTGACTATTTGTATTAGTAAACTAAACATATTTTGGAAAATCAGCTGAATCAGATCCTTTATTATATACTATTATGATAGAAGAGTGTCATAGAAATTATTTTATTTGAAACTTGTGGTGTAATTTTGATTTGAAAATGTGTAAAATTCGTCGAAAAAACGAAACAAAAAATCTCCCTTTCTGTTTAGGCTGCAGAACTGAAACTTGGAACAATTGCAGCCCTTTTCATATACAACTAGTCAAAAAAGATTTATTGACATTGAACAACTTTTATTATCCGGCTTATGCCACCTAAATTCTCTTTTAGTATTAAGTGCTCACCTCTCCACAACTTAATTTAAATTTGTTTCAATATTATTTAAAGTTTTCCAGGAGACGCTTTGCGTAATATTGGCTTCAATAGTATGTGTCCCTACAATTGTACATTACTCTTATGTTCTTCGTACACACATTCTTATGAATAAACATTTGAATTAAATTTAATATTTTTATATCCAAGATGGGTTAAAAATGCCAGTGTTTCATGTCTCAAGGAAGACAGGAATACAAGATAGATTTTCAATCCTTTTGTAATAAAATACTTCTGAAATAGAAACAGGTATACTGCTTAGGGTACGGGGTACCTGTTCCCCCGACCCAGGGTAGAGTGGCAGTCTAGTGAGACCCAGGGTAGATTGACAGTCTACTAAGGTCCAGGGTAGAGTGGTAGTCTACTGGGGGTATTCCCCACTAACCCCGATCCAAGGTATACTGGTAGTCTACTGGGAATGAAGGGGGGGGGGGTTCACGCCACCCCCTGCAGAGGAAGATAGACTACTGGGGAGGTGATTCCCTAACCTGTCCCCCAGGTAGATAGGTAGTCTACTGGGGAGGGGATTGCCATTTCCCTATCCCCAGGTAGATAGGTAGTCTACTGAGGGATGTGATTCACCTTACCCTGTTCCCAGGTAGATAGGTAGTTTACTGGGAAGGTGATTCTTCTTTCCCTGTTCCCCGGTAGATAAGCAGTCTACTAGGGAGGTGATTCACTTTACCGTGTTCCCATGTAGATTGGCTGTTTACTGGGGAGATAATTCCCCTTACCCTGTCCCCAGGTAGATAGGTTAACTATCAGGCGATGTCATTCCCTCTATTCCACCCTGCCCCTGGATAGATTGGTAGACTAATTGGATGATGCCCTACCTCACTCGGCCCAGGGAAGAGAGGTAGTCTTCTGGGGAAGCGGCTCCACTACAGGTCACTAGACTTCGTATCTACCCTCAGGGTAGATATATGTGCTAAATTAGGACTATTTGGAAAAGTTAGGTTTGGTTGTTGAATTCTTATTCTGGCAATCTACAACACGAAAAATGTGCAAAATGTGGACTGTTTTCTAAAGTGGAACAGTCCATATTTGTTACTAATTTTAGGTACTATAATGTTTAGAGAACAGGCTGGGAGATTATAGTTTAGTTACATTCTATTATTACCATGTAAATATTATTTCACAACATAACAACTATTTCCGACTGTCGATGCAGCCGCGGTGATGTCTTCTATGGAATTATGGTCAGGAGTTCTTTTTGTAATCCTCAAATTCTGAGAACTGGCGTTGTTATTAATAGAGGTGTTCGTCTGGATGTTGGCCCTCGTAACCCTCTCCATACCCACAGGAGAGTGGCTATTACCGCTATACTCATTCATTAATTTATTCAGATCTAATTTTAACAACTGCCCTTTCGAGCTAGTCTTAGCAAAAGTCTTTGCAGTAAAAAATTCCAGCAATGTTTAGAGCAATAAAATGAGACTTCTTTTGACTTTTCCTGAAATGACAAAATGTATTATGTAACACAGACACTGGAAATATATAATACCACAACACACACTATTACCAATATTATGAATAGAGAAAATACTATTGCTGTTGGAAATTCCAACACTGACACACTACCATTGCATTATAATACCTCATTATTATATACTAATTACAGTAGTTATTTATTCCACTAACGGTAGTGTAACAATAATTTAATCTGAGCCTATTGCTAATTTTCTCACGACATGAGAGTTATTAACTGAAATTATTATCTAGTAATAGTTTTTATCTGTTACGTTCGAATGCTATGGAGGGAATAGACATCCTCTCCATTTCTCGTTTGAGACCATTTATCGAGAATATAATTATTAAATCCCTATAATTGCAACCAGGTTCCTATTAATACATTACATCAGTAATTACACGGAAAGAATAATGTAATTAGTAAATTCTGTTGTGAATGCAAGAGACGGGTTGAGTGGAAGGCGAAGACGCCATTGAGCACGAGTCATTCCTGGCGATCAGAGGGCGAGACGCGTGGTAGTGACTGAAGGATTCTCCAACAATAATTACGTTGAAACTCCCCCAATAGTTACCAATTACCTTCCCACGTGTTCTGCAGTGCCTTGCCAGTTAATAACGCGTCAACAATTAAAGCACGGCCCGTAATTACGTGTACACAACAGTGGACGCTTGGGACTGGCAGACGCGGTTTCGGCAGACCTTAGTATTTGATACGCTCATGTTATATATTTCCTCATTTTGATGCATCATTTTGGGTTGTATATTTGTGATTAGTCTGTCGTTAAGAAGAATGAACATCAAACACACAACGTTAGTGGATTTTCTTCTTTTATTTCAATTTTAATGAATAATTGAAATAATTCGTAACTAATTAATGCTACTTAAATTTCCCTGATTGCAGCGTGTATGCAAGAGTCGACAAGTTGTTTCTCTTCATTCGTGATATTCACTTCGGGTTCTTTCTTTATTGGGATCCTGTGACCACGAAGACGAATGACGAAATGGAGTTACAGAAGTCGTCTTACAGCTAAGACCCATTTCGTATAAATTTATCTAAGATTATTACTGATTTCCATATAATTCATATAGGATCTTTACAGTAAATAATTTACTGCCAGAAATTTATGATTTGGTAATAAGATGTTTGCTTTACTGTTGCTCAATAATTCATAATCTTTAATATTCATTATTTGAGTTATCATAGTCTTGAATCTATGTTAGTTTAGATTTTATGTTATTAACTCAACAATGAACTAGTGACGAACCACACTGGTTCCTAGATAATATGAACTTCTAGAAATACCCCCCAATGTTGATATTTGAGGCTTTGACTTTAAATTAATAATACAGTCTATTCAGTATTTTCAAGTGATTATTTATTTAATTATTATCTATAGGCACTGGTTCTATAGTGTCAATCTAATAATCACCATTATTCGTTTTCCCTCTTTTCTCAAAAGTGGGTGGTCCTTCGATTTATTTAAACATACTAATCAAATAATTTAATATATGAGTTCAAGCCCCAGATACCCAACATTTTGGTCTTAACGAACTGGATACAATCCAATTAATATTAAACTATATCGGTTCTCAGAGACCAAAACAACATTTTGGTCCTTAACGAACCGGATACACACCATGTTCCTGCTTATACCTCATGTATAAAGTAACACTAGTGGGACACAGTCAATTGCCCACAACACTCAGACCTATGCCTCACACTGAGTAAGAATCTTCAGGTCACCAGGAGCAACAGCTCATAACCTACATTCAATTTACAGCCAGACCATACAGGCAGAACCTGACAATAGTGTACACCTGTCAGGTGAGTCTAGGTCACATGTAGTTGACAAGTTGGTCAACACAATCAACCACCATAAAAGACTGTGACTAGCAAGCCAAAATTAGCTCTACATATTTGTATTTTCACCTGTGTGTGCAAGTGCACATTTATATAAACTATAAAATCTAAAAATCCAAAAACATAGCACAACTATATATTCACATTATTGCACCATAAAGTAATTCATGCCAACCTTTATTAGGTAGGAATTTAGACTGTGATGTGCTGAGATTTGCACAAATGCAGACTAAATAAATTAGTAGTTTCTAGGTAGAAATTCTTACAACTAGTTCTGGACTAGTCAGTAGTACATACACTATTCATTCTTGTGCTGACCTACCAGGGTGGGATTCAAACTTTATAGTAACTCGGATTGGAGTGTATACATATTAATTATTTGTGTATAAATCATTTGTGAATAAATTTTGAGTGCTGCTGAATGACCACCATTACATCTAATGGTGATAAAGAAGAGCTAGCCGGACGAAAGTTAATGGTGAAGTTCAAGCACTGCTCAAAATCCTTAGCTACTTATTGTTAGGTAGGTACATTAACCTCAAGTGAGGTGGAGTTCAATTTAGCCAGAATAATTTTAGGCTATATTCAATTTACTTGTCACTAATGAGCAAGTACCCCAGCTTCATTAGTAATACTTATTCAA
>WNGS01169288.1:124775-137189 GCA_020271785.1 Procambarus virginalis
GTCCATGTTGCATTGTTAGTCCTCTTGTGCTCCGTCTTGTCTCAGACTGTCGATTTCATTGGTAACTGTGGTCTGCTGCACGATCTTGTCCATTATTACTCAATGATTTTTTTCGTCTGTTATTGTGAGGTGTTCTGCGTTCATCTGTAAGCAGGTTAATCGTCTCTGCCATGATCTTCAAGATGTTTTCAGCTGAACTTCTGAAAAACTGTAAATTTGTTGTGTTGATTCCGAAAGAATTTGCTTTTTGTTTTTTAGCTTTTGTGTGTATTTCTGCAGAATTGTTATGTATTTTTTTATTTGGAGTTGATAGGTTTGGAAAAGTTTCTTCTGTGAGAGTGGGTGTCTATTGTGGCTGTGCACGAGTGTTTTCAGACGATGGTGTTGATGATACAGTTTTGGACTGTGTGTTTATCCTGGCCTGAGCTGTCTGCACATTTTCTTCCCATGCAGAGCAGGTTGTGCTTCAGGCATGAGTTTTGCCTCCACAATTTGGACATTTGGCTTTTGTGATCTGGTTTTGCTTGTGCTTGGCTATACAGTCCTTTGGTTGGATACCTCAGGCTGCACACTTCACATCTCTCCTTCCTGTCCGGTGCAGTGTGATTTATGGTGGCCGTATTTCTGACATTTGAGGGTTCTAGGACGATGGTCCTCTGCTGGTATATTCCCCAATTTCCAAGATTGAATGTTTCTGGCATATGTCCCATGACGGTCACCAGAACCTGACGCTCACCAGAACATGATGTCTACTTTTGTGCGGCATCGTTCCACATTCCGGATTTGCTCGTGTTCTAGTATTGGAACCATTCTCAAGTCAATCAAGTTGATCGACTTGAGAATGGTCCAGGACGGACCGAAACATCGTCGTCCCTTCACCTTCTAGTGTGTGGTCTAGTCAACATACTTCAGCCACGTTATTGTGACTCATCGCCTGCATAATTCGGTATCCCAAAAGCACGACTCCCGTGCATCTTTCTGAAGGGTTCAGCTACTCCAAGCATACAGGTTTCCCATGCAGAACTGTTACGCTTTCTAAGTAATTTGCAGTCTGTTGGTCTCGTGGTGTCATTATAATTTCTCCTTTCAGGTTCATTGTGGTGGAAAGTTTGAGGTCTGGTTGTTTCCTCTTCCATTGCTCCATATGCTGTAGAAAAGTGGTCTGTCTGCATTATCTTGAATTTTGAAAATGTGCAGAGTCTGACGATGTCTGGTGTGCAGCCTGCTAGCAATTCCGCCGGCAGCGACTCTGATATACAGCTATGCACATCGGAGATTATTAAACGGTATAGTTGCGGCAGCACCCATCTCAGCCTCCTATTCCTCAGTTGTGAACGGGCTGAGATATGAACCTTCACAGACCACTGGTCGAAGCAAACCAAACCTGCACCTCACCCAATCCTTGTGTTGGTCAACAGAACGGGAAGCAGACCCGGAAAACTGCCTCCCATCCCCTGAACTTTTTCGCACTTCATAGGAAGGCTTACACCTGTGGATGTAGAGAAGGCGACATCCTGTGCGAGCCTGCCTTACAGGGGCTCTTATTCCCTGGAACTAAACCCTTATACAAGAGTTTATTTCCATCAAGATCTTGCTGGACGCCTTGAAGTGAGATGCGAACGGATGGGAGGTCAGCAGAGACTTCAAAATGCAGGTGTTCCTGAAGGGTCTTCAAGGTGGTTATTCAAAGTTTCCATGGTATCATTACCTTTGTGAAGTAGGGGCATCAGGACGTACTACCATAGGCGGAAATGGCCAGAGCAGACAAAATTCTCTGTGGGAGGAACAACGTCAAGTAGTAGCCATTGGTGGACCCTTGAAAGCGGTTTGGAAGAGCACAGTAGTTTAGGGCTTCCTGGCCAATCACAAGGCCAAAAACAATGGGGAGCTAACTGAGACTGATGATGAACTATGGCTGTAAGATGCCCTTTATTCGGAGGAGCAAGGCGAGCGTTCCTTTTTTCGGTCTTCCTCTGCTACGTTAATCTGGTAATATGCTGAATTGGCATCTAATTTACTAAACCATTCGTTCCCCGCTAACGTGCCCAAACATTCATCCACTAGTGGAAGCGGGTATACATCCTTTATGGTACGGGAATTCAGTTCCCGGTAGTCCACGCACCATCGGACCGAGCTATCCCTTTTCCTTACTAATACTGGCGCTGATGCCCACTCAGACATTGATGGTTGGATAATACCTGCATCAAGCATTCGCTGAAGATGTCCTTTTTCCTCCTGTGCAAAATACGCAGGTGTTCGTCGTATTTTCTGTTTCACTGGTCTTGCATTGCCTGTGTTGATGTGGTGTGACACTTCATTAAAAGAACCCAAGTCAAATTCGCTTGCCGCAAATATATCCTAATAGGTCAGTAACAAACGAGACAATTGGCTCACCTGTTCCACTGTCAGGGTCTCTTCTAGGTCTTGTAACAGGCTTAACATATGATTGGGTAGATTATCGTGGGTTTCCTGTGATGTTTCCCCTATCGACCTTACAGTCATCGCTGGCCTAGACTTGGGTAAAACTTCCCATGCTACTTCTGCGTTGGCCACATGCATCTGTCTCTTCAATGTGAGGTTCCTTTCTGTGATATTAAGTACACATGTTGGTAGAGTTTTCCCGTTTTGGTGCAATGTACGCATTATTGGTACCCTTCCCTCATCCAAGGGTTCCACTAGGTATTGTGGCATGTTATTGTCCAGTTCACATAGGACGTTCGCCACTGACCCAGGTGGAATGACCGTGTGTTGGGACACTGCCACTTTAGCTATGCAAGGGTTGGAGTTTGGGTCTGGTGCATCTTCCCTTCCCAATTGCATAGGGATAATTTGTCCCTTTAATATCATCTGAGATTGCACCAAAGCCAGGTTGATGCCCTGACGTTTCATAAAATCCAGCCCCAATAGCATGTTATCTTCAATTGGTGCTACATATATGTTTACTTCAAATGTTCCTCCAGCAATTAATAATGTAACTGGCCCTATCAGTGTTCCTGGAATACACATACATTTCCCGCGGTATTGAGTGTGATCCGCGATCCGCCTTATTACCGGGGGTGAGGGTATCAACTGTTGATAAACCTCTTGAGAAATAATTGTGACCTCCGCCGCTGTGTCAACTATTGCTTTCACCATTACGTTCTCTACTTGAATCGGGATCCAGAACATGGAACCGGACCGTAATTGCCTAATGGTTATTTGCTCGTGTTCCTCCCTTTCCTGCTTATCAATGCCCTCGGATGTGCCTGGTGGATCTGCCTCACCCTCCCTGGGGGAATAACAATTCTCTTCTTGAGGGAATTCTTCCTCCTCACCTACTCGCTGGGAATTTAAACCAGCTCCCTCCTGTTGATAGAAGTCGTCTTCATCTTGTGACATCTTTCCGTCGCCCGTGTCCTTTTCGTCCACCAGTGCTATCATTTCAGGTGCACCTTCTGCAAATGTTTGATCGGATGGCCAATCTTCCTGATGAATATCCAGTGCTGGTATTTGGAGGGTATAAGTTTTGAACTCTCGAGGAGGACTTGGTGTCCTTGGAAGTGGTTTAACCACTCCCTGCTGGCCTGGCAAGTCGTGGTCGAATCTAGGCCTCTTGAGCCGACCCATCTATGTTTAAAGACTGATCCTCCTCCAGAAATGAAACATGATACTTATCGTTGGAACGCTCTTCCTGTTTACGACCCTCGTCCCCGCCACTCCTAGACTGTCGGCACTCGCGAGCAAAATGACCCTCTTCCCCACACAGGTAACAATTATTACTCCTCCTAGGTGATGGGGTGCGTTGGCCCCGAGGTGATATGATGGCGTTTGTGAGACGCCTCAAACCCTCACATACCTCGTCCAATTTGTCACGAACCCCTGAGATTCCTGAGACGACTTTGTCTAGTTTTACGTTCATGCCTGTCAACTTATCTAATTTTGTATCAATTCCCGCAAGAGATGGGGATCCTGATCCAGCAGTTGTTTGCCGGAGACCCCCCTTACCCTGGCCTGATAAACTATTAGCCGGTGACGACTCTGGAGATTTTGTGGGTGTCCTTGAGCGGAGGTGGAAAGCTAAATTACTCCTGGCTGGTTGTTCATATCGGGACGGTCTACCCACGGCATTTATCCGCACTGCTGGCCCTTGGGACCTCTGCTGCTGGGAACTAACTGAGGATGACCCTGCTGACCCGTGAATAGCAACAGAATTATGCTGAAATGTTTGAGCCCTATCAATGGCTTTTTCCATGGACGAAATATTAGCGTTGGAAATGTACTCTGCTAAACGCTTATCTAACAAACCTTGGCCAAATCGCATGATTGCCATCTGCTCTTCCTCTCCCCGTTCCAGATGTTTGTAGGCTCGATGGGCCAAATGCTGGACTCTATCAGCCCATTCAAAGATGTCTTCACCAGTCTCCTGGTGGGCCTGAGAAAATTTCATTATTGCCCGTCTAAAACCTCCCTATCTCCAAATCTCTTTACAAGTTTGTGCATCATGCGAGTATAATCAATGGATGGTTCACGGTCTAGTATTCGGTTGTAAAAATCACTAGCTTTTCCCTTAAGACACCAACCCAAGTTAGTTAGAGAAGTCGTACCACTCCAATCTTTTTCCGCTGCATATGATGTGAAACGGCGATAGAATGGAGTCCAATCAGATTTACCATCATAATCAAGTTCTCGAGGTGGTGGACGGAATGAAGTATTCCTCCGACCATGACGGTTCCACTGTCGACAATACGTGGAGTCATCCGAATCAGAATTCTGAGAGCTAGCTGACACCCTTCGAACTGGATGACGAGTGGAATGAGACGAACCCTTAGTGGGAATATGCCCCTGGCTCTGAAAACTAGAACTATACAAACCATGAATATTACGAGGAGACTTACATCTGGTGCGACTGCGTGTAGCTGCACCTCCCGAGACAGCTGAGGCATTTCCATCAGATGATGGCGAGCCTGAACGTCTTCTAGTGTTTGGTTCTGCCAATGTGATGGAGCCGGAGCCATGAGGTGGTAGTTCCGTGTCAAAAGATATGGCATTCAACAAAGGAGTTGTAATCTTAAGATGAGATATATGATGGATGTTGTCTGCCGTGATAGTGCGTGTGTGTCTGAATTTATTAATTCTGTTGGCCAGTGTGTACGACACTCCTGGTAATGTTATTAGATCAGTTACAGACGTCAAATTAATGCGTATGCGGGGCATCTTGCGGTAATGAAAAGCCACAGCTCAGAACTAATCTTTTTGCAAAATGTATGTTCACAGCCAAAGTATACCGGCAATGAATAAGAATAAGACACGTCAGGGAATAGGCCTTAAATCTAGGAATGGTCAAGAATAGTATCCTGTTTCCAAGCCTGTAACCAATGGAAGCAGTTGCCGCTTAGCAATTATCCAGTATGTTTGAAGTAATTATCCACTGTACGATTGTCCAAAAAATTGGAGAAAAATAGGGTGGCCCCAATAATTAGGATGACCTGACCCCAATGTTACTCCCTCCCCCAATGTTACTCCCTCCCAAAATTTTCAAAAGATGGAATGCACTTGGTATGGTCCTCCCTTCAATATTAATTGTTCTATGAACAGAAAACTCTCTTCGAAAACTGGCAACAAGATATTCCTTAAATTTTCTAGGGAGATTGATTACATCGTATCAGGTAAAAACTATATTACCAATCTCACCTTCAACCAGCCGACTGATGACATCATCTTGCTTATGTGACACACACATGTAGGCAGAAGTTAGTCTTGGTCAGACTGAATTCAATATGTTCTGTTGAAGTTGTTAGAAAGTTGATTGAACTATATTAACTTAGCTTGGGTCGTTTTTCCGGCTGGGAATACCAGAAGCGCCGGCTCCGGGGACAAGAGGAAACCATTCTCCTTGCTGTGTGGTCCTACCATCACCCACCTCTACATTCTTCACTCGGGTTCCTGTGTTGCCCCAAAACAGTCAATAGGAGACAGTCCAGTAAGATGCCACAAACACCTACGTATAGCTGACGCCTCTGAGTCCTCCACGACCGTGAGTAAACAATAACACTGAGCCCGGATACGCTCGTGAACGAAGGCTGAATCCGTGAGGTAGCAACTTCCTCCTCACTCCTATTATAAGCACAAAAATACTGAACACCTTGAATTCTGGTGTAGAATATCTAGAAAAATAGTAAATGCAAAGAAAAGCGATGGTACAACCTTAATGGGACGTGGAAACGCCAACTGGTAAAACGGACGCCAACTGGTAGAGCAGACGCCAACAGGTGGGGCGGGCTGGCAGCATAAGAATATAAGAACATAAGAACAAAGGCAACTGCAGAAGGCCTATTGGCCCATACGAGGCAGCTCCTATTTATAACCACCCAATCTCACTCATATACATGTCCAACCCATGCTTGAAACAATCCAGGGACCCCACCTCCACAATGTTACGCAGCAATTGGTTCCACAAATCAACAACCCTGTTACTGAACCAATATTTACCTAAGTCTTTCCTAAATCTAAACTTATCCAATTTATACCCATTGTTTCGCGTTCTGTCCTGTGTTGATACTTTTAATACCCTATTAATATCCCCTTTGTTATGTCCATTCATCCACTTGTAAACCTCTATCATGTCACCCCTAACTCTTCGCCTTTCCAGTGAATGCAACTTAAGCTTTATTAATCTTTCTTCATATGAAAGATTTCTAATTTGGGGAATTAACTTAGTCATCCTACGCTGGACACGTTCAAGTGAATTTATATACATTCTATAATATGGCGACCAAAACTGAACTGCATAATCTAAATGGGGCCTAACAAGAGCAAGATATAGCTTGAGAACCACACCAGGTGTCTTGTTACTTACGCTGCGATTAATAAATCCGAGTGTCCGATTTGCCTTATTACGAACATTCATGCATTGATCCTTTTGTTTTAAATTCTTACTAATTATAACTCCCAGATCCCTTTCGCAATCCGACTTCGCAATCTCAACACCATCTAGCTCGTATCTTGTAACTCTATCATCATTACCTAGCCTCAGAACTTTACATTTATCAGCATTAAACTGCATCTGCCAATCCTTTGACCATTTCAATACCCTATCTAGATCAACTTGAAGTGATAGTGAGTCCTCCTCCGAATTAATTTCCCTACCGATTTTCGTATCATCGGCAAATTTGCAAATGTTGCTACTCAAACCTGAATCTAAATCATTTATATATATTATAAACAACAGAGGTCCCAGGACAGAGCCTTGAGGCACTCCACTTACAACATTTTCCCACTCTGACTTGACTCCATTTATACTAACTCTCTGTTTCCTTTGGTATAGCCATGCCCTAATCCAGCTTAATATAGCACCCCCAATACCATGAGCCTCTATCTTTTTAATCAGTCTTTCATGTGGCACTGTATCGAAAGCTTTGCTAAAGTCAAGGTACACAACATCATAATCCTTACCACTATCAACTGCCTCAACTATGCTAGAATAAAAAGATAACAAATTTGTTAAACATGAACGGCCATTTATAAAACCATGTTGCGACTCAATTATTAATTTATGTTTTTCAAGATGAAGACGAATTTTATTTGCTATTATAGATTCGAGTAACTTTCCCACAATAGACGTTAGGCTAATTGGTCGATAGTTAGACGCAAGTGATCTATCTTCTTTCTTAAAAACTGGTATCACATTAGCAACTTTCCAAAACTCTGGCACTCTGCCTGACTCTATTGATTTATTAAATATGATTGACAGTGGGTCACAAAGCTCCTCTTTGCATTCTTTCAGCACTCTGGCAAACACTTCATCCGGCCCTGGGGATTTGTTTGGTTTGAGTTTTACTATTTGTTTAAGAACATCCTCCCTGGTAACTGCTAAACTCGTCAACCTGTCCTCGTCCCCACCCACATAGACTTGTTGGGCTGAAGGCATATTGTTAAGTTCCTCTTTAGTAAATACAGATACAAAATATTTATTAAAAATACTACTCATCTCTTCATCACTATCTGTTATTTGACCTGTCTCAGTTTTTAATGGACCTATCCTATCCCTAGTCTTAGTTTGATATAACTGAAAAAACCCTTTAGGATTTGTCTTTGCTTGCCCTGCTATACGAACTTCATAGTTTCTTTTTGCTTTCCTTATCTCTTTTTTAACATTTCTAACTAGTTGTACGAATTCCTGTTCTAAAGTGACCTCCCCATTAAACAAATATGGCGGCATGTAGGAACAAATATGGCGGCGGCGTGGCGTGGTGATGGCGTCGTCTTGAGAACAAGGAATATATTCGAAAATCCACAAAAATAGAGAAAATTGCCAAAAATGGGGAAAATTGATGCAGCAAAGAGGGCAAAAAATCTGGGAAATGAATTTAACGTCGAGAATCTTGCTGGATGCACAGGGGTAGGAGAACACTCTTGAAGCAGGAACAGAGGCACGACGAAGTATAGAAAATCATAGGGAAATGCAAGAAATGGAGGAATAAAGCACAAATACTGGAATCAGGAACCACAAAATCAGAGACAACGCAGTTGAAAATCACAAATCAAGTCCTAGCAAACTGGAGAACATCTATGGTGCAACCGACGACAGTAAATTTCACTGTAATATTGAACACGGTCTCAATCACTTGCAGCAGGATAATGATGTATACAACGTGGCGAGGTCGTGTAGGCCGATTACTCACTGCGCCAGTGTGGAGGTGGTCGCCTAGGGGTTATGGCTGACCAACCACGTGGTAATCGACATACATGGAAATGTGGAGAAAACGGGGTAACAGCAGCTCACCTTGAGCTGAAGTCTTCTCCCAGGGTTGCTGAAGCAATACGACGGCTTCTAGGGGCGAGGATGGGCGAGATCCAATGATAGCTGGCCAATATGGGGTACTGGTTAACCACAGTCCAGGGGGCGTTACTAACAGGTCCGTTCTCGGTCAGGTGCGGTTCTCGTCTGGCCTCCCTCTCGCCTCCAGGCATGCGCGCGGGTGATGCGCAGATGCACGGGGTCGAGCTGTCACCCACCAATCAGGAGCGGCTAATCTAAAAAGTTACCCTGACGGGTATTTTGAATATGGTTCCCTCCACAAAACATTACCATTATCATCCATTCCGGTATTAAGAACCTTTATGTGGGCTTGTTTACCAATCAATATCATCGTACCACCTTTCAACATGTTCGTAGGATTTATTAGGATTTCAAAATAATCAAGCAGCACATTTTCTTAACATCTTGTACATTGTGTTCTTGCAATAAAAGCACATCCAATTTATGATATTTAAACAAGGATATTAGTTGTAACTGTTTGATTCTACAGCTGAGCCCATTGATGTTTAAATTAGCACAATTAAAATTAATAGGCTTCCCGAATGTAATTTTGAGAGAGAAAAATTACTCTTATCATTATCTCGCTCGTAACTGAGTGTCATCTTTCCTTTTTCGAAATTTAGGTTTAATATTTTCCCTCGCGGCTCAATTCTGTTCATGTTCTGCAACATGATCACCTCTCACCTGGTGTACTGTGCCCTAACATGATCACCACTCACCTGGTGTACTGTGCCCTAACATGATCACCACTCACCTGGTGTACTGTGCCCTAACATGATCACCACTCACCTGGTGTACTGTGCCCTAACATGATCACCACTCACCTGGTGTACTGTGCCCTAACATGATCACCACTCACCTGGTGTACTGTGCCCTAACATGATCACCACTCACCTGGTGTACTGTGCCCTAACATGATCACCACTCACCTGGTGTACTGTGCCCTAACATGATCACCACTCACCTGGTGTACTGTGCCCTAACATGATCACCACTCACCTGGTGTACTGTGCCCTAACATGATCACCACTCACCTGGTGTACTGTGCCCTAACATGATCACCACTCACTGGTTGTACTGTGCCCTAACATGATCACCACTCACTGATTGTACTGTGCCCTAACATGATCACCACTCACCGGGTGTACTGTGCCCTAACATGATCACCACTCACCTGGTGTACTGTGCCCTAACATGATCACCATGTTAGGGTAGGATATAATTGGTAATGTTTTGGGGCAACACAGGAACCCGAGTGAAGAATGTAGAGGTGGGTGATGGTAGGACCACACAGCAAGGGAAACGGTCTCCTCTTGTCCCCGGAGCCGACTATGCGCTTCTGGTATTCCCAGCCGGAAAAACGACCCAAGCTAAGTTGATATAGTTCAATCAACTTTCTAACAACTTCAACAGAACATATTGAATTCAGTCTGACCAAGACTAACTTCTGCCTACATGTGTGTGTCACATTAGCAAGATGATGTCATCAGTCGGCTGGTTGAAGGTGAGATTGGTAATATAGTTTTTACCTGATACGATGTAATCAATCTCCCTAGAAAATTTAAGGAATATCTTGTTGCCAGTTTTCGAAGAGAGTTTTCTGTTCATAGAACAGTTAATATTGAAGGGAGGACCATACCAAGTGCATTCCATCTTTTGAAAATTTTGGGGAGGGAGTAACATTGGGGTCAGGTCATCCTAATTATTGGGGCCACCCTATTTTTCTCCATTTTTTTGGACAATCGTACAGTGGATAATTACTTCAAACATACTGGATAATTGCTAAGCGGCAACTGCTTCCATTGGTTACAGGCTTGGAAACAGGATACTATTCTTGACCATTCCTAGATTTAAGGCCTATTCCCTGACGTGTCTTATTCTTATTCATTGCCGGTTTACTTTGGCTGTGAACATACATTTTGCAAAAAGATTTGTTCTGAGCTGTGGCTTTTCATTACCGCAAGATGCCCCGCATACGCATTAATTTGTAACTGATCTGATCACATTACGCATTAATTTGTAACTGATCTGATCTGTAACTGAACTAATAACATTACCTGGAGTGTCGTACACACTGGCCAACAGAATTAATAAATTCAGACACACACGCACTATCACGGCAGACAACATCCATCATATATCTCATCTTAAGATTACAACTCCTTTGTTGAATGCCATATCTTTTGACACGGAACCACCACCTCATGGCTCCGGCTCCATCACATTGGCAGAACCAAACACTAGAAGACGTTCAGGCTCGCCATCATCTGATGGAAATGCCTCAGCTGTCTCGGAAGGTGCAGCTACACGCAGTCGCACCAGACGTAAGTCTCCTCGTAATATTCATGGTTTGCATAGTTCTAGTTTTCAAAGCCAGGGGCATATTCCCACTAAGGGTTCGTCTCATTCCACTCATCATCCAGTTCGAAGGGTGTCAGCTAGCTCTCAGAATTCTGATTCGGATGACTCCACGTATTGTCGACAGTGGAACCGTCATGGTCGGAGGAATACTTCATTCCGTCCACCACCTCGAGAACTTGATTATGATGGTAAATCTGATTGGACTCCATTCTATCCCCGTTTCACATCATATCCAGCGGAAAAAGATTGGAGTGGTACGACTTCTCTAACTAACTTGGGTTGGTGTCTTAAGGGAAAAGCTAGTGATTTTTACAACCGAATACTAGACCGTGAACCATCCATTGATTATACTCGCATGATGCACAAACTTGTAAAGAGATTTGGAGATAGGGAGGTTTTAGACGTGGCAATAATGACATTTTCTCAGACCCACCAGGAGACTGGTGAAGACATCTTTGAATGGGCTGATAAGAGTCCAGCATTTGGCCCATCGAGCCTACAAACATCTGGAACGGGGAGAGGAAGAGCAGATGGCAATCATGCGATTTGGCTAAGGTTTGTTAGATAAGCGTTAGTAGAGTACATTTCCAACGCTAATATTTGTTCCATGGAAAACGCCATTGATAGGGCTCAAACATTTCAGCATAATTCTGTTGCTATTCACGAGTCAGCAGGGTCATCCTCAGTTAGTTCCCAGCAGCAGAGGTCCCAAGGGCCAGCAGTGCGGATAAATGCCGTGGGTAGACAGTCCCGATATGAACAACCAGCCAGGAGTAATCTAGCTTTCCACCTCCGCTCAAGGACACCCACAAAATCTCCAGAGTCGTCACCGGCTAATAGTTTATCAGGCCAGGGGTCTGATAAACTTTGTATAAACAGGGGTCTTTGCCGGAGACCCCCCTTTATAAGGGGGTCTCCGGCAAACAACTGCTGGATCAGGATCCCCATCTCTTGCGGGAACAGGGGTTCGTGACAAATTGGACGAGGTATGTGAGGGTTTGAGGCGTCTCACAAACGCCATCGTCCTCACAAACGCCATCATATCACCTCGGGGCCAACGCACCCCATCACCTAGGAGGCGTAATAATTGTTACCAGTGTTGGAAAGAGGGTCATTTTGCTCACGATTGCCGACAGTCTAGGAGTGGCGGGGACGAGGTCGTAAACAGGAAGAGGTCGTAAACATGATACTTATCCAACGATAGTATCAGTTTCATTTCTGGAGGAGGATCAGTCTTTAAACATAGATGGGTCGGC